>SJYV01052291.1:0-15701 GCA_006410875.1 Neotragus pygmaeus | reverse complement strand
AGCCACTATCATTGTATCTGAATCTTGGGAAGCCAAATATAAATTCTTTGAAGACCTCTAATTTCTCCTCTTAATTGATTTCTAAGCATTAACCGAGTGTATGATTCTGGGCTCAGTGCTGAATTACAAAGCCAAGTAAGAAATAGCCAGTTCTCTTAAAGAGCTTACCAACTAATAAGGGAACCATGAAGATAAACAGATCATTAATATACGGCTGAGTGCTGATGGTGAAAAGGAAGCCTGGCATGCTGCAGTGCATGGAATCACAGAGCTGGACATGACTTAGTGACTGAACAGCAACACTGATGGTGAGAGGCACAGGGTTCTGCGAGAGCCCAGAAGACAGCAAGCAGCAAGCAACGGGAGCTTCTGGAAACAAGTGCTGCTTGAATTGCCTTAAAGGGCAATTACGAGTCTCAGTTTTCTATCCTTGGTGACCAACTGAATGTTTCCATCAAAGAAGATGGAAAATATATAAGCATGACTTAGGATGAATGATCATGAATCTAATCCTGGAATTGGTGGGTTTGGGCTATTGACCCAAAGAAGCAAAGATAGGTGGTAAATATAAGGATATATGGGCTTCCCAGGTGGTGCTAGTGGTAAAGAACCCATGCAGGAGACGTAAGAGATCTGGGTTTGATCCCTGGGTTGGGAAGATCCCCTGGAGGAAGGCATGTCAACCCACTCCAGTATTCTTGCCTGGAGAATCCCATGGACAGAGGAGCCTGGCAGGCTAAAGTGCATGGGATTGCAGAGAATCAGACACAACTGAAGCAACTCAGCATGCATGCATGCATTAGGATATATAAGAATAAAACTCAGGGGAGATTTAGGCTATAGATACAGCTTTGAGAGTCATCAGTATTTAACTTGTATTTCAATTAAGGCTGGATATAACCACTGTAGTTTTACGTTGTCTGGTTCGCAGATCTTTTTGAGAATATGATGAAAATTATGGACTCTCTTCTAAGAAAAATGTATCAAGAGAAAATTTCTGCATATGCTTACAGTGACTGCAGAGACTCCCTGAAGCTATTCATGAGTAAGAAAACACAATGTGTAATAATAACAAGGGAAGTGAATCAATGATTGAAACTTCCTGAACCGCAGTCAAAAGCACTGATGTTCAAGAACCGCATGCAAGATAAAGCTATCTAGACAAAGAAGATTTGAAAAGGTTGAGTTTTTAAATCTAAGTACTTCCATTTTTATAACTATTTAACTATGAACTACCTGCCTTTGGAACCAGTTCAGTCTATAAAATACATCACCACAAAAATCCAAAACTAGAGGCAATTTTGAAATATACATGTGAAATGGAGTTGGGTACATTCATATCCCAGCTCCAGAGAATCTATCAAGCTAGAAGTAATGAGTTCTAGTTTGTAAGGATTTTTACAGCTCAAGAAAAATTGGCTTTTCTGAAGCTTTCCCATCTCTCTGTTGCCAGAGCTCTGTGCTTATGCTTCTACCATAAAACTCATTTCATTCCTTCCTGTTCACAGGTCACCCTCCTGCCTTCAAACTTTTAGGGTCTTTGTAGAAAAGGACTCATTCCTGTTTACCTCTGCCCATAATGCCGTTCCCTCAATCCCTCCAACTGCCCCCTGATACACACGCCTAATAACAAAGCTTAGTACATGCATGTGATGAAAGTTTGTGGAACCAACCAAAACTGTCAATCCAATCACAGACTCTTCTAACATTAGCAAAGCAGAAATTGAAAGTATGGAAGATGATGGAAACCAGAGGCTCCAACTGCCTCTCCCAACTCAGGTCTGATGGCTCCCATTCCTGCAGAAACATCATAGTAAATAACATTTATCGGCCCTGGGTCTCCACATCACGCTTGTCATGCCTGTGTGGCATTGCATGGTGTGGAATTAAGAGAAAACAGAAGTGGGAAATGATGTAAGGTCTCACAGGTAAGATTTCTTCTCACACCATTTAAAGGTCACCTCTTAGGTGGAAGGAGACTATCATTTGCACAGAGGACCAAACAGGTGTTAGTACAAAAAACAGATCATCTCAGGAGTCATAAAGCGAAGGCTTTGCTCTACATAGATCAAGATAGAGATCAAGAGCACAAGTGCAGGAATTAAACCACACTTTAGCTTTGTTTGCTGCAAAACATTGTAACTAAGATTAGTGCAACTGACATCTTCAAATATTTCAGGGAGCCCAAAGGGAAGCCATTTTTTGACCTTGGTAGATTTGCAGTCCGATCTAGCATGGAACGGAGCAGAATGTCTGCTGTTTTCAGAAGAATATTTGCCCTAGCCTCTAGCTGATGCCTTCATTATCTTACTCCAATAAATCTTCACTTCCTGCTTTCAAATGGGGCACTTCTGGCATCCATCTCTATACACAAAAGGTCTGAGTTTGTTGCAATATCTGACAAGGTGCTTTTTTTTTTTTTGCTTTTCGGTTTGCTTTTGTGGATTTTGTTTGCTTGGTTGGTTTGGTTTTATCAGTCCGTCCATCTTCAGCTATCTAAAGGACACTTAAGCCCCAGTGTCCCACAATTCAAAAGCACTAAATAAAATAGTAAAGCAGATGGAGAACCATTTCAGACTAGCCTTGACTTCATGTGAGTCTCTTGAGGTGATACACAGCCTCAAACAAGCTCTGGCCAGAACTACGTTTTGCCCGAACTATTCGTCTCTTTCATGGGAAGGCAGGGTTTCTTCCTTTTCCAGGGCGACTGCGTAGAGACTGTAGTTGCCCGGGAGAATACAAAGTATTATTTGGGTCTCTAACAACAACAATTCTAAACCAAGAAATCAGTTTGTCTTAGACAAGGAAGGCATGGTAATAAACAGCACAGAATAGAGTTCTTCTTTGTTGGACTGGATGTCTTCTATTTTTTATACTGAGTGAAGTGCTTGATTCAGAAGATTCTGAAAGGAAATCAGGTACAGGACAAGAAGGAAAATGGCGAGACTGGAACACTAAGTGAGGAAGGAGAAAAATGATAAATAGGTCCTGAGTGTTGGCTGCTTATTCTGGGGATGGGAATTCAGCAATTGGGTTTATTTTTATAAAGTCAGACCTTTGCCTGGCATGGTTCCCCCCTCCCTCCAACTATATTCTGTCACATAGCAAATCCATACCCATTACTCAAGCCTTATCTCGTACATCATCTCTCCTGCAAAGCTTCCCAACACTGAGAAAAGAACTCCTTTCTCTCTCCTTTGTCCTCCCATCTCACTTAATCGGTCCCCTTTTTCTTAGAGGAATTGTCCCCCTCCACTCTGGAAGCACCTTAAGGGCCCTGGGTTATTATTCATCATTTTCTCCCATGGCCTATGATTACAGATGATGCCAAAAATTATGCTTAATAAGTGTATGCTGAAGAAATCTAAGTGATTACCATTAAAAAAAAAAATCAAACTCCCAGATAATTAAATCAGATAGACCACTAACAAAGCGCCACTCACCCTATGTCATGAAGAGCCAGTATGAAATGAGTGAGACCTGCTAGCACACAGCAGGTGCGAAATCAGTCCTGAATGTGACAACCCGTAAGAGAAGTTAGCATAGAAGGCCCAGAAGAATTGTTATAGGAGGAAGAAATGAAAACTAGTCGTATTTTACTTGGGGTTCATTTTCCAAAGGAATTTTAGCAAGAGGCACATTTTTTTTTAAATCAGGAAAAAAAATGAAAATATTTACCCTGAAATATCCCTGTGTGCTCTATAATTATACCCTGGGCAGAAAGGTTATGCACCCACATCAGATGTACAGAGCACGTGGACGAAGAGCCCGACTCTCCTCCCACTTAGACATTGCTCAGTCCGTTTATGAGCAGACACTGAAACTACACTTAAAAGTACCCTTACATTTAAAATGAATACTTCATGGACCAGTGCACAGATTACTATGGACACTGTGCAAATGTGGCCTCATAGCATGCTAGGAACCTAAAGCTTATTGAAAAGGGCAGTTTCTTTTCCATAGCCCCTTTGCAAAAATGTATTTAAGGATGCAGTGACTTGCCAGCAATTACTCAACTGCTGTATGATTTGAATAACTTTCCCAGAAGAGTCTCTTAGTTCTCTGCAGGGCATGAAGAGACATACATAATGAATACACACATTGACATATGCAGACATACATGCTCACATGCATTCACACATATGTGCATTCACACCCAAGTGTGCAAGCACTTCCACTTACATGTTCACTCATGCACCCACACACATATTCTTTCTCTCTCCTTTCCTTTCTCTCTCTCTCTCTCACACACACACATCCAATTATCTAGTGAAAGCTGCTCGGTGAACAGATCATTTCTAGGCCAGCTATTACCTGACTCTCATGTACTGAAAAGGGAGTACCTAGTAGTTTCAGCCCAGTCACCATTTGTACTTTAGAGCAGCCATCAGCAGCAACGAAATCCCCAAAACTGAAATCTTGTTTATTATTCAGCATATTCCCACACCCATCCACATTTCTGCTAAATATTAAGGATAGCTGTCAGGTCTCGACACTATTGGAAATAAACCTGACATTTTTAAATCTCAAGAAAGTGATCTGTAGTCACAAAATTAGGACTAAGAAAAGCAGCATTCTTAGGCCTTGAAGTATCTTGGTGTTGTTTCTCGAACTTCAGTTAGTGAGCAAACCCCTTCTATTCTTCCTGCAGGGTTCCCCTCATCTAGACTAGAAACCCCCCCAGAAACAGGTCCTTGTGTTCCCTGCTCACCACTGGGACCCGCAGTGAAGGAATGAGTGACAGAAAGATGCTGCAAAACTCTCAAGTTAACACAATGTGTCTAGTCGCTCAGCCATGTCTGATTTTCTGCAACCCCATGGACTGCAGCCGGCCAGGCTCCTCCATCCATCCATCTCCAGGCAAGAACACTGGAATGGGTTGCTGTGCCTCCTCCAGATGAGTTAACATAGATGTTGGCAAATTTGTGGGCGTTCACCATGACATATGAGTCCTCTCACCTAGAGAAAGAAAGCAGAAAAATAGAAGCATTTCCAGGAAAACCCAGCCTTTTCCAGGTGTTTCCACAGCTCAGAAATACATTTGTCAGCATCCTTTCTCTCCAGGTGTTTGGCTTCATTGTGGCAACTTCCTCCATTTGGAGAAGAGACTGAAATCATGCATACGCTTGTCATATAAATTACCTTCGTTGCTTTCCACACTGACACTAGAGAGCAGTGACTCAGCCTGCACCTACCAACGAAGGGGTAAGAGTGAGTAACTATCCAAAGACAATAATCAGAGCAGCAGCGAGTATGTATTATTCATAGCACATCTTTCCCTTAGGTGAAATGTTTTGACCAGAAAATCAGATTATTATTACAGATTTACACCTCATTTGTCCTATGTAAGCATCATTTCATGATACTAAAGAGAAGAGAGTTAGCTTAACGGTTTTTGTCCAACCAGTTGTACTAAATAAATGAACTTAAATTCCCAGCAAAAGTTTGAATAAATATATACACAACTGTGTTACATGGAGGTCCCACATACTACGTTTGTATTATACCTTTTAGCCATACTGTGTTTGAGAGAGAGTGGAGAAATAGAGTTCCAACTAGGAAGAAGATCTGATTGGTTTGTAAAACTTGTTATACACATTCTGCATCTATTGTGTAACAGTTGTATATTTTTTTACACAGATGAAAAGATAAAGAGCTATTTACACAGTGATCCTACCCCAATCGAACTTCCTGTGTTTTTAGGAATTGCAGCATCTGTGAAGCTACAATAAAGATTAAAAGAAAGAAAAAAGACAACAAATGTGTCTTTGAAAACCATGCCAAGGAAGGGACCCTTTAGCTGGAGCTCAGCTCCAGTGTTCAATCTGTCTCTGCCCCAGAGGAAACAGTACCCGTTTGGAATGTGAGGTGAAGATGCTCGCTTTTGTGGAGATAATTGGCTGTAAGCAGGCATAGTAATTAGCAGCATCAGGTAGCTCAGGCAGCAGCGTTTGGTTGCCTGTTGCCTATTTACTTATGAGCAAACGGGAGGGTGTGGAAGTGAAGGAGCAGATAGGGAAGAGACACAGGCACTTCCTGGCACTCTGCATGCAAGCCTTGTGCAGTCTTCCTCCCTCCGGCACCAGCCTTGGTGCCTCTGGCTGCTGAGCCAGGTCTGATGCGCCCATGGGCAAATGCAGATGCCGCCAGCTGTTCCTTCCCAGTCACCTGGCACCAACGGGGAGTTTCTGTGCTCCTATCTCCAGTCCCTGCACACTTCAGTCTCATAGCTGAAGACTTTTATTTTTAACAATAACAAGCCAAAGGGCTGTAGTTAGGGGTTAATTGGGCATAAAGGCAAAATGTGGAAAGACCCAGCTGTTCCTCTCAGGGAGAATTCCAGAGAGTTGTTATAACTGATTGCTACCTTTCAACAACGATTCTCTAATCTTGGTGGCAGCACCGGAAACTAAGATGTGGCCAAAGTCGGGGGGGTGGGGAGGAATGCCACATAGAAATGCCTGTAAAAGAGCAGGGGGAGGGCAGGGGGGTTTGGAGTCATGAAAATGGACTAGGATAGGACAGGAAATAAAGGAACCATCGTGGAAATCTTTGGATAAAAATGACTAGTGTTAACTGAGCACTTACTATATGCCAGGCACCATAATAAGGGCTTCCCAGGCGGTGCTAGTGGTAAAGAACCCGCCTGCCAATGCAGGAGATATAAGAAATGCAGCTTCTTACATCGGGAAGTTCCCCTAGAGGAGGGCATGGCAACGCACTCCAGTACTCTTGCCTGGAGAATCCCATGGACAGAGGAGCCTGGCAGGCTACAGTCCATGGAGTGACAAAGAGTTGGACACGACTGAAGTGACTTACCTCATACGCACATGCAGGCACCATACTAAGCAATTTACATGGACAACATTATGAGTTTGGTACTACCCCCATTTTACAAAAGAGAAGACATGGGCCACTCAGCCTATTAAGCACTAGACTGCAATTCAGACCCAAAAGTTCCTTTCTAAGGCTTTCCTGGGAGTCCAGCAGACTGGAGTTTTGCTTCTGGGCAGTAGGGTAACAGTCAGCAAGTCACTGAACTTTGGTATCTAGCCCTACAGACAGAAGTGGCAATTCCAAGTATAACGGCCTGCTGCCTCAGAATCATCTGACAAGCATACTTAATATGCAGATTTCAAAGTCACTCCTTAAATCTAATAAATCAGACTCTTTCTAGCAAAGTGCACCAAATTGCATTATTAATAATCCCTGAGGATTTTTAGGTTCAATAAAGGTAAAGACGGCTGGACCGGTTGATCTCTAAATCAAAAATGCTATGGCTATGGCAGTTGACTTGACACCCCAGAAAGCTGCATTATTTATCACTTCAATTGTGCTTATTTAAAAAAAAACTCAAACTAGTTTTATTCTGTGTAAACTGTTTTACTCAAAGAGTGATTTTGAAGAAGTTCTTTTTTAAATCCCAAATTTCAAGCCAATCTTCATAGCATAAAGAAATGGAAACCCTGAAGTTTAGGGTTAGTGCTTCCCAGGTGGTGCTAGCCATAAAGAACCCGCCTGCCAACGCAGGAGACATAGGAGACACTGGCTCTGTCCCTGGATGGGGAAGATCTCCTGGAGGAGGAAATGGCAACCCACACCCATATTCTTGCCTGGAGAATCCCATGGACAGGGCAGCCTGGGGGGCCACAGTCCATGGATGGGGTCACGAAGCGTCGGATACGACTAAGTGACCAGCACACACACACAATTGCCCTAAGATTCACAGTATTTTCGAAAACAGACCACTATGGGGATGACTTTTAAAGGAATCAATCGTCTTTTGAATGTATGAGCTCTTTTTTTTTTTTTTTTAATAAAGCTTGATTATCTTATAGCTTCCAAACAAGAAACTGTTAGGTTCTGTATGAAATTGCGTTTTTATTTGCAGAAACAGTGATTTCATACAGTTCGACCTAATGTGTGTGTATGTGTTTGGGCAGGCTTGTGTGTGTGTCTGTGTGTGCATACATAATGTGTGTGTCGGGGGGGGGGGGCAGGCTTGCACGCAGGCCCACATGGGNCCAAACAAGAAACTGTTAGGTTCTGTATGAAATTGCGTTTTTATTTGCAGAAACAGTGATTTCATACAGTTCGACCTAATGTGTGTGTATGTGTTTGGGCAGGCTTGTGTGTGTGTCTGTGTGTGCATACATAATGTGTGTGTCGGGGGGGGGGGCAGGCTTGCACGCAGGCCCACATGGGCTGAGTATAATTCCTGAGACTAGAATATTTACATGTCACCTTGCTGGGTGCTCATAAGGTAGTGCTGTTAGGGGATGCACACTGATTGAAACCGCCCACCCTGGCCAGGAACCATAGTAACCATTTGCATGAGCTGTTTTATGACAGGAGATCCTGATAAGGAATACAGAACTAATAAGCCACCACCACCTAGAAGAGTTCGGGAAAGGTTGAAAGGAGACACTGCGTGTCCGTCCACTTCCCAGAATCCCTCTCACTAGCATCCATCTTGGCTGAGAGATGCGTGCGCCACCAGGAAAGGCTCTGAATTAGAATAATTGGCCAAAGACCACCTGGAAACTAATCCCATCACCATAAAAAAGACTTCGAGCCACAGGGCAGAGCAATTCTCCTGGGTTTCCTTACCCTACTGCTCTCCACCCGGGTGCCCTTTCCCAATAGAATCTCTTGCTTTCTCAGCACATGTGTCTCCTGGACAGTTCATTTCCGGGTGTTATAGACAGGAGCCCGGCTTCGGGGTCCCCATTCCTGCAACAGTGCTGCCCTCTCAGTGCATTCTCAAGAGATGTTAGTTATTAATGGTGAAATTTCCCATTTGACTTCCCAGTCTTTGCCCTACATCCTTAATTCCTAATAAAAAGGTGAATATCCACAACTGTAGTAGACCAAACGGTAATCAAACTAAAAATCTGGTGAGTTCTTCTTCCGTTCCATTCCCAAGCGTAATTCACAAAAATGGTCACCCAGCTCCTAAGAGCCAGGGCATTTCTCCCTGTTGCTCTTGCAAATGTGAATGCATACCGTATGTATCGTTTGAAAGAGGACTTTGGAGTCCAACAGATTTTGTCAGCTGCTTGTTTTCCCACTAATCAGGCCATTTTCCTCAAACTACATATTCAGCTGTTGTCACTAAAAATATATCAATAGGAGAAAAATATCTAAAAGTTAAAAATCAGGTGAAATGACATCCATTGAATGCTTGGGGAAGAAATAAAAGTGATGGAGCTCCCTGGGCCGCAAGAAATATCTGTGCCTCTCGCCCCTCGGTGTCTCCCTCCTCTGTGCCCACCTCTGAGTGCCAGAGGGATTACTTGGCAGCAGTGAGCTCTGACTAAAGCTTCTAGAAGCTCTCATTCAGCAGTGAAATTGTTGTCTTCCTCTGATCCTCAGATTATGGAGATGAGGGGATGAATGTAGGCACTAAGATTCCCTACCGAGATAGCTTTTCACTCTTTTCAGTAAGAAAAAGATCAAAAGGAAACTGGCTAATTAGCATACCAAAGGAGACAAAACCCCCAGAGCTTTATCGTTGTTGCAATCCAATAATAAACACCCGGGTACAAAAAAGATTATTTGATAATGACATACAGAATTGAAAGCTTTTGAAACAGCAGCTTCTAGAAAAAAAATATTTTTGGAAGGGAAAATATCCATAATTATACAGAATAATGCTTACCCATTGGGGAATGGCTCTTGGTTCTTGGGAAAGCTACTTGCAGAACGTCTTAGCCTAAGAAGGGTGGTTTGGCTTCCTTTATCTGAAAAACTCAAAAAGCCTACAAAAGGTTCATGCTTTTTTTTCATAAATATAAAAGAACCTTTTTAAAGGGATGAGCTATCAAAGTCAAACTCGCTGTCAGATCAAGGCCAATTCACTATTCATCTTTAGTTCCAGTAGTATTAATAGACAATGCTATTTCTCTTTCAGCAATAGGTTAAGAGCTAGATGCCCTCTTTGGAGACACTGCCTAAAAGCTACACATGAGACTTTTCTAATGGCTGAGTAACTCGGGCCCTTCCAAATGCAGAAAGAGTATCCTTTAGTATGCGGGAGTCCCTGATGAACTTTCTAGTTCAGCAGTCTCATCTTGCATCCAGGTCTCAAGGTGGATCTTATTCTTAGCTATATGGATAGATAAATAAATTTCCTCCTGACCTTGCGTCAGGAAAAAGGGGAGCTATTCTAAATAGAAAAGGAAAAATACATATATCCACAGAGGCACTTTCGGATACATATTTACGTGGAAAATAAGAAATACACATCTCCCCAATTTAGTCCTCAAATTAGGAAGCATAACAATTTTCACTGAAAATCTTTTAATATAATTCTTGGTGCTAGAGAAGAATATATTTCTCATATACACAACTGGTGTATTTGTATATTTGCTCATTTATTCATTCCATTATTTAATGTTATTATGTGCTAAACGCTGTTCCAGGCAAAGAATGTACATTGTGAGAAAGTAGATACAATTGTCAGCTTTATGACACTGAGAGTCTGGGGTGAGGCAAAGGAAGGAAAACACAAACAGATATATATTTAAAATTATGATAATGGCTGATAGGCACTGCTGAAATGGTGAGATATTTTAAGTATAAGAATTTAAAATTCAATAATTTTGTCCAAATGCCCAGGCTAATGAAGTCCTTTAGTTGACAATCTCAAATTGTTTCAAATGACCGATCTAACGTGCACAGAAACATTTTAAGTTTCATAAAAGGTCCAGACATGATAATGATGAGGACAATAGACATTACTAAAATAAACATCAAATGAAGGCAATGGGTGTAATGTGCTTATTTCACTATTACACTTTAAAAAGAAAGGGCTGCACATTTAAAAATAAATGTTAATTCACTGGCAGATCCTTATTCTTTAAATGAATCAGAATTTCAGGCTTTAGTAAGGAAAAAAGCAACTTGTTGTCTGTTCAGCATTGAGAGTGAGGTCTTTACTACAACCAGGTTGAGGTGGTCAGAGTGGGATGTATTGTTTCCCTCTTACTGTCAGTGTCTTTTGAAGTAAGTTAAGAACAGACTGGCTATAAACATTATGAAGAAGACAGAACATCCCCAGACATCACCAATCCAACACCTGAAACAGGTAACATAAAGGAGGTCATGATCACAGGAGTGGTGAGGTCTGTGGCAAACTACAGAATGCACGTGCTTCATGTAAAAAAAAAACAAAAACAAAAAAACCAGCTGACATGATCTGTGACTGACTGGCCCTGTGGGAACACCATTCCAGTCGAGTTAGGTTTTTTTCTCAATTTTTCAGTTTAGCCTGCAACCTGAACTTGTTTCTCCAATGAAAACTCCCAGATTACGAAAATGACACCCGATTGTTTGATTTCATGCTGCACAAGACAAATCGAACACACTTGGTGGTTAGACTCGACAGAGATGTGGTCTCTGCTCTACACTGTCCAGAAGGAGAAGCTTCTGGCATTAAGCGAAACCACACTTCTACTAGGCTTAGCAATCCACCTCAAACAACAGTTTTCAAATTTTCTTTTTTGCCTTAAGTAAGTAAGTGAAGTCACTCAGTCGTGTCCAACTCTTTGTGACCCCATGGACTGTAGCCTATCAGGCTCCTCCGTCCATGGGATTTTTCCAGGCAAGAGTGCTGGAGTGGAGTGCCATTTCCTTGCCTTAGGACCCTTTGAAACTCTTAAATGTCTTGTCTTTGTGTGGGTTATATCTATCTGTATTTATCATCTTAGGAATTAAAACTGAGAAAATTTTAAAACACAAGATAACTCACTAGCATACAGTCCGCTGGACATGAGAACAATGACATTGTAACACATTATGTAGCCTCTGTAAAACTCTTCTGTATAGAGTTATCCTTGGAATCCACAGGGATGGGTTTTAGGACCTCTGCAGATGGCAAAACCCAAGGATGCTCAAGACCCTAACATAAAATGGCATAGTACTCTCTTTGAGAGATGAGCATTTTAAAAAAGGAAAAAAAGTTTGTTATTATTATAAAAGTATGTTTGACCTGGTGGAATGGCAGGAGTCCTGGAGACCCCCACGGTACTTGGATGACACTTTGAGAAGCCCTGATCTACCTGTAGCATTGTATCCAGCCCATCCTAGCCATGCTATTGCCCACTGTGTTGGTGGTGTACAACAAAGTCACTCACATTCAAAACACTAATAAATAACCCTAATTTATCATAGCATTGCTTTTGTTGTTGTTCAGTTGCTAAGTCATGTCCAACTCTTTGTGACCCCAAGGACTGCAGCACACCAGGCCTCCCTGTCCCTCACCATCTCTCATAGTTTTCCCAAGTTCATGTCCATTGAATCGGTGATGATATCCAACCATCTCATCCTCTGCCACCCTCTTCTCCTTTTGCTTTCCATCTTTCCCAGCATCAGGGTCCTTTCCAATGAGTCGGCTGTTCGCACCAGATGGCCAAAGTATTGGAGTTTCAACTTCCACAAGAGGCTCTATACTATAGTCTTTGGACTGCTTTATTTGGCCACGCTGTACAGCCTGTGGGATCTTAGTTCCCTGCCCAGGGTCAAACCCTCACCCCCTACTAGAAGCACAGAGTCCTAACCACTGGACCATCAGGGAAGTCTCTCCTTTCTCTATAGTAAAAGCCATATAAATGTAACATTCTGTCTTCAACTGTCCTAAACCATAGATTTTAAGTTAGTGATTTCCCTCTCATTCATTTTTAAACAGCCAAACAGAGATGCAAATGAAAACACATGTGGCATTAAACATCGGTATGATTTCCTGGTAATTTTGTGTATGTTTTTGTCCTTCAAACCAACTGTATTATGGAATTCAGATGCCAAAAATTGGGTATTGTTGAGCAGTTGAGGTGCAGACCACAAAATAAAGCTGGAATACTTCTCACTCTAACAAAAAACACCATATTTTATTGACATAACTTATATTTCACATAAGTAAGTATGGTAGCTATCTGGGTCAAGGGCAAAAATCCAATGGATTTGAAACTTTTCTTTCCTGTTATTACTACTGTCTTTTTCCCTTTTTCCTTCCTTCATTCAGATCCTGAACTGATAGTAAAAGACTGGGAATGAATCACTTTCTAGCTGTCACCGTTTAGTCTCACCACTTCCCAGGTGACACTGACAGGCTATTTCCCATCGGTTTCATTCTAAAGAGACCCTGGAGCACATCAGTGTAAGAGCGTGCCTGCAGATACCATCAAATTGGCTGACAAAAGAATTCACCGGAGGAAAGAAAAAACCCCATCTGCTTGATATTCACTGCACTTCGATTACCTCTACTATTTGTAGATCAGCATAAAAATAAAATTGAGTGAATAGTCCCATAATTCTTTTACTTTATAATGGATTTTACTTTTTGAACAAGTCAACAAAACTTTCAGATTTCTCACTTTGTGTTTAGAGAGAGAATGTGCTCTTTTGTTCAGTAAGTAATAGAAATGTTAAAATGGATTATTAATTCGATGCTATCCACTACCACCCCCAAGGGCTTCCTTGGTAGCTCAGGTGGTAAAGAATCTGCCTGCAATACAGGAAACCCTGGTTCCATTCCTAGGTTGGGAAGATCCCCTGAAGAAGTGATAGGCTACCCATTCCAGTATTCTTGGGCTTCCCTGGTGGCTCAGACAGTAAAGAATCCATCTGCAATGAGAGAGACCTGGATTCTATGCCTGGATTGCGAAGATCCCCTGGAGGAGGGCATGGCAACCCACTCTAGTATTCTTGCCCTGAGAAATTCCATGGACAGAGGAGCCTGGCAGGCTACAGTCTATGGAGGCGCGAAGAGTTGGATACGACTGAGTGACTAAGCACAGATACCACAGCACCCCCCAAACCACTATTCTCTTCATACTGTTTTTACAGGACAATGTACAGAGATGGTCACTAATGTAATCATCATCCCTTAGAACATGATGAAACAGAACATTCTGAAACAGCTAGCATTCTTAAACGACTCACCCAAAGTCTTACCCAGGGTCACGCATGAGAGGTGACAAGATTCTTTTCAGTCCCACAATGACAATATTACCATGAATGAAAACAATGGCCCAGAACGCAAGTTCTCATTCAGCAATGTTTTCACTGCAACCTGGACAACGTTCTCCTTAATAAAAAAGAAAGACAACAAGGATACAAATCCTGACCTAAGAGAGAAAAATCAAAACCATATGCAGACAAATGCAAGTGCCAGAAGAGGGTATGGAGAAAAGGAACTCTCCTACACTGTTGCTGGAAATGTAGATTCGTATACACACCACAGAGAACAGCATGGAAGTTTCTCCAACAACAAAACCCTAACAAGAGAGTGGTCATAAGGTCCAGCAAAATTACTCCTGGGCATATATCCAGGAAAAATGAAAACTCTAATTTTAAAAGATACATGCACCCCAAGGTTCATAGTAGCACTATTTACAATAGTCAAGACATTGACGCAACCTAAATGTCCATCAACAGATGAAGAGATAAAGATGTTGTATATATATATATATACACAATGGAATATTACTCAGGCATTCAGTTCAGTTCAGTTCGGTCGTTCAGTCATGTCCTACTCTTTGTGACCCCATGAACTGCAGCACTTCAACTTCCTTGTCCATCACCAACTCCCTGAGTTTATCCAAACTCATGTCCATTGACTTGGTGATGCCATCCGACCATCTCATCCTCTGTCATCCCCTTCTCCTCCTGCCTTCAATGCCTGCATCAAGGTCTTTTCAAATGAGTCCATTCTTTGCATCAGGTGGCCAAATTATTGGAGTTTCAGCTTCAATATCAGTCCTTCCAATGAACACCCAGGACTCATTTCCTTTAGGATGGTCTGGTTGGATCTCCTTTCAGTCCAACGGACTCTCAAGAGTCTTCTCCAGCACCACAGTTCAAAAGCATCAATTCTTCGGTGCTCAGCTTTCCTTATAGTCCAACTCTCACATCCATACATGACTACTGGAAAAATCACAGCCTTGACTAGATGGACTTTTGTTGGCAAAGTAATGCCTCTGCTTTTCAATATGCTGTCTAGGCTGGTCATATCTTTCCTACCAAGGAATAATCATCTTTTAATTTCATGGTTGCAATCACCATCTACAGTGGTTTTGGAGCTCCCCAAAATAAAGACTGCCACTGTTTCCACTGTTTCCCCATCTATTTGCCATGAAGTGACGGGACCGGATACCATGATCTTAGTTTTTTGAATGTTGAATTTTAAGCCAACTTTTTCACTCTCCTCTTTCACTTTCATCAAGAAGCTCTTTAGTTCTTCTTCAATTTCCACCATAAGGGTGGTGTCATCTGCATATCTGAGGTTATTGATATTTCTCCCAGGAATCTTGATTCTAGCTTGTGCTTCTTCCAGCCCAACGTTTTTCATGTGTACTCTACATATAAGCTAAATAAGCAGGGTGAAATATATAGCCTTGAAAAACTCCTTTTCCTATTTGGAACCAGTCTGTTGCTCCATGTCTAGTTCTAACTGTTGCTTCCTGACCTGCATATAGGTTTCTCAAGAGGCAGGTCAGGTGGTCTGGTATTCCCATCTCTTTCAGAATTTTCCACAGTTTGTTGTGATCCCACACAGTCAAAGGTTTTGGCATAGTCAATTAAGCAGAAATAGGTGTTTTTCTGGAACTCTCTTGCTTTTTCCATGATCCATTAGATGTTGGCAATTTGATGTCTGGTTCCTCTGCCTTTTCTAAAACCAGCTTGAACATCTGGAAGTTCAC
>SJYV01052285.1:0-16198 GCA_006410875.1 Neotragus pygmaeus | reverse complement strand
AAAAAAAAAAAAAAAAAACTTCCAGATTGTCCCAAAAAAAAAAAAAAATCACCTATACACCAATACAAAATAAAAAGTTTTTTTTAAAAGGTAATTATAAAGATGAACTAACACTGACAACCACTGTCGAAGTACTTTTTCTTTATTTAACTTACTACTTTACAGTAACCTAGTTGGGTCTGTGAAACTAATATACCCATTTTATAGATGAATAAACTACCCCAATGTTTGTGATACTAGTCTTTGGTTATTTCCCTTTTGATTTTTCCCATATTATATCTTGTTTTGACCTGCCAGGAGAAATGAAGACCTACATTGCCTTCAGGAAGTTCAATGTAGGAGAAACACAATTACTTGATAAGAAAGAATGACTTGAAAAGGCTTTTAAGCTGGCATAAGACCAGCTTAGAGTTTGAGACCTGGCTTTGGTCTGGAATTTCTTGATTGTTCATATGAGAGTTAGATTTGATGAGAAATCAACTCTTCATATATGTTTATGATTAGAGATTTATTTAAGAAATGTTACCTAGCCACTGCAAACAAAAACAAGAAAAAGCAAACTCAGCCTCAGATCTTTCTCCAAGAGTGTGTAACACTGATAGGAAAAAACACGCAAAAAAATAGGTACACAGTGTTTATTAATTATTACTGAATCACTGGTGTATCACATATTAATGTTATCTTCAAGATCAGTGATGCCATATGATTGGGCACTTCTAACAACTAGTTATTATCAAAATTTGAAGCCCATCAAGGCTAAATATTTGTGTTGGATGTGTAAGTTAAGAGACATTGATCAGAAAATCTGCACATTGAAATAAGCATTTTACTCCAAGAAAGACAGATGTCAAAATTAAATAAAGGGACTTCCCTCATGGACCAGGGGCTAAGACTCCATGCTCCCAATGCAGGGGAACTGGGTTCAATCCCTGGTCAGGGAACTAGATTCCATATGCTGCAACAGAGATACCATGTGCTACAGTTAAGACTTGGCACATACAAATAAATAATAAATATTTTTTAAACCCAAATGAAGAAACATTCTAAAAGATAATTGGTACATAAAAATGGTATCTGACTATGAATATTTGAGTTTAATTTATAGTCCAATGATTATGGGTTTTAAGTATTTAGGATTACCCTATAAATTTAAGGGAATTTTTGTACTGTATTTGAATAGGATAAAGTACATTTGAAAGCTTTATAAGTGTACTTCAAATTTTTTACTAGGATATAGTTGATTTATGGTGTTGTATTAGTTTCAGGTATACAGCAAAGTGAGTCTTTTATACATATCTGTACTTTTACTCTTTTTAAGATTATTTTTCCCATATAGGCCATTACAGAGTATGGAGTAGAGTTCCCTGTACTGTACAGTAGGTCCCTATTAGTTATCTATTTTATATATAGGAGTGTATACCTGTCAATCCCAACCTTCCAATTTATCCTGCCCCCCCACTCCTCAGTAACCATGAGTCTGTTTTCTACATCTGTAACTTTATTGCTGTTTTGTAAATCAATACATTTGTAACCTTTTTTTAAAGATTCCACAAATATAACATCATATATTTGTCTTTCTCTGTCTGACTTACTTCACTCAGTAAGACAATCTCTAGGTACATGCTGCAAATGATATTATTTTGTTATTTTTATGGCTCAGTAATATTCTACTGTCAGTTCAGTTCAGTTCAGTTGCTCAGTTGTGTTCAACTCTTTGCAACCCCATGGAATGCAGCATGCCAGGCTTCCCTGTCCATCACCAGCTCCCGGAGCTTACTCAAACTCAAGTCCATTGAGTCGGTGATACCATTCAACCATCTCATTCTCTGTCATCCCCTTTTCCTCCAGCCTTCAATATTTACCAGCATCAGGATCTTTTCCAATGAGTCAGTTTTTCACATCAGGTGGCCAAAGTATTGGAGTTTCAGCTTCAGCATCAGTCCTTCAAATGAATGTTCAGGACTGATTTCCTTTAGGATGGACTGGTTGAGATCTCCTTGCAGTCCAAGGGACTCTCAAGAGTCTTCACCAACACCACAGTTCAAAAGCATCAATTCTTCAGTGCTCAGCTTTCTTTATAGTCCAACTCTCACATCCATACATGACTACTGGAATAGCCATAGCTTTGACTAGATGGACCTTTGTTGGCAAAGTAATGTCTCTGCTTTTTAATATGCTGTCTAGTTTGGTCATCACCTTTCTTGCAACAAGCAAGCATCTTTTAATTTCATGGCTGCAGTCACCATCTGCAGTGATTTTGGGGCCTAGAAAAATAAAATCTCTCACTGTTTTTGTTGTTTCCCCATTTATTTCCACTGTTCACTTCAGTTCAGTTTAGTCTGTGTGTCTGACTCTTTGTGACCCTGTGAACCACAACACGTCAGGCCTCCCTGTCCATCATCAACTCTCGGAGTCCACCCAAACCCATGTCCATTGAGTCAGTGATGCCATCAATCATTTCCACTGTAATGTACTTTAATTAGAATGACATTTTTAATAAAGGAGAATACATTTTAATCTATATTTTCCCTTTAAAAGTAGGGGGCACATAATTTGCTGTGTGTTTGGACTTGTTATTTCACAATCTCCTTACTTCACTCATATTCTTTGGCCCCATGACTCTAAAATGGGTGTATAGACAAGTGAATATTCTTGGCATCAATAAAGAAGAGCTGTTAATTGATAAATACTGCTGAATGTACTTCAGTGTTTGATACTCAAGCCTGAATACATCATGTGGGAATTGTTTGAATCCAAAGTATGGACATTTATCTAGGTTCCTGAATATTTATTTCCTGTATTCAACACTCTCTTCTTTTTCAAAAGGTGTTCCACCTACATGGAATCACAGAATCTAACAGATGTCTCAGAATTCCTCCTCCTGGGCCTCTCAGATGATCCAAACCTGCAGCCCCTTCTTTTTGGGCTCTTCCTGTCTCTGTACCTGGTGACCTTGTTTGGGAACCTGCTCATCATCCTGGTCATCAGCTCTGATCCCCACCTCCACATTCCAATGTATTTCTTCCTTTCCAGTTTGTCCTTGGCTGACATCAGTATCAGCACCACCACCATCCCCAAGATGTTAGTGAACCTCCAGACATACAACAAATCCATCACCTATCGAGGGTGTCTGACTCAGCTAACCTTTTTTTCTCTTTTTGCATTTTTGGAAAGTCTCCTTCTGACAGTGATGGCCTATGATCGGTTGGTGGCCATTTGTAATCCTCTACACTACCTGGTTATCATGAATCCCCATACCTGTGGCATGTTGGTCCTGGCATCATTTTTCATCAGCTTTTTGACCTCCCTGCTGCACTACTTGATGATGTTACAGCTTACCTTCTGTGCAAATGTGAAAATCCCTCATTCCTTTTGTGATCCTCCTCAACTTGTCAACCTTGCCTGTTCCAACACCTCCATCAGTAACCTATTAATCTGTTTCATTGGTACTATCTTTGGTGGAGTTCCACTCTTAGGAATCCTTTACTCTTATGCTCGAATTATATCCTCCATTCTAAGAGTCTCCTCATCAGATGGGAAGTACAAAGCCTTCTCCACCTGTGGCTCTCACCTGTCAGTTGTTTGCTTATTTTTTGGAACAGGCCTTGGGATGTACCTTAGTTCAACTGTCTTATCTTCCCCCAGGAAGAGTGCAGTGGCCTCGGTGATGTACACTATAGTCACCCCTATGCTGAACCCCTTCATCTACAGTCTAAGAAACAAGGACATCACGAATGCCCTGTGGAGGATTTTCTGCAGAAAAATATAATCTCAACATCTGTGCCATATTTTTTTGGGTTAATAAGACTGGAAAAAGCAGTAAAATCACATATATGCAACAAATGATTTGAATCTGCAGTTCCATAGTGTATACATACCTATCTGGCTTTCATCTTTCGGTCTACAAAAATTTCCCTCTTAGAATAGCTGGAAATAGTAGAATTACTTAGAATAGTGATGGAATTGTGACATCATTTGGACACTACATGTGAGTCATAGCCCATTCAGGATTTTGCATAGCACATCAGTATACCCTTCTCAATTTTCTTATGTATTATGTCGGACCCGTGGTCATGAGCAGTATTGTTTCTGTGATTACAAAATAATCAGAGCTTTCTTTTTTGTTATTTTTTGTTTCTATAGGTTTCATATTATTTGACCCCCCCATTTGTTAGATGGATTTAAACCCTACCTTAAGTATATTTTTGTTTTTTAATTATGTTGTTTAGATTTTTGACCAAGTAAGTTGACTAATTTCCTGATTAACCAGGATATTTTGGGACTGAATTTGGACATTCTAACATTGAGTTTTCAACTAGTACTTTTGGGAAATAGAATTATGATTTCCCAAGAATGATGAGAGACTACCTTCTAGAGAAAAGTCAATTCTCAATTTTTCTTATAAATTTCCTTGCCATTCCATCTAATTTCTTCCTGATCATATTACATAGCCAGACATAATAGGGAAAAATAGAATGGTTTCTAGAAGGTACCAAAAGTAGTCAAACTCATACAGATAGAGATTAGAATGGTCATTGCCAGAATCTTTGAAGAATGGGGAGTTCGGGTTTAATGGAGACAAATTTCAGTTGGGGAAGATGGAATAGTGCTGGAGATGAGTCGTGGTTTATGGCTGCAAAACAAAGAGAGGAGAGAGAGGGTCTGAGAGAGGGCTCTTGTCTAACACTTGGAAATGCATTGTCCAAGGAGACACACATGCTGACAAAGCAAGCGGCTTTATTGGAAAAGGGTGCTTGGGCAGAATGAAGCGGGGTAAGGGAATTCAGAACTACTCTGCCACATGGTTCACAGTTTCAGGTTTTATGGTAATGGGGTTAGTTTCTGAGTTGTCTCTGGCCAATCATTCTGACTCAGGGTCCTTCCTGATGGCATGCATTACTCAACCAAGATGGATTCCAGCGAGAAGGATCCCAGGAGGTCAGTAGGACATATAGATTGCATCCCTACCTACTTTTGACCTTTCCCATATTCTTTCAGTTGGTCGTAGCTTTTAGTTATGCATCCTTTACCAGGAATGCCCATTGAAAGATAACCCAAACAAGTGGTTACTCTCATGCTTGGCCAGAGTTGGTGGTTTCAGTCAGTGATTCCCCTAAAAATCTGACCCCCAGCCCCCTCCCCTGCCAGGACTTCATACTGAAGATAACTTCTTGAGAATTGGGGCAGATCTTACTTCTGTAACAACTTTCTGTTGAGAATGAACATTGTCCTGCCTAGTAGAGTAGAAGTTTCTCTCCACCTGTTCTAAATCGAGGTATCTTATGTATGAAACTGACATCCACCCTTGTAGTAACAAAAATTTAGCCTGAAACTGTCAGAGATACAAGTACTTTTAACAGATAGGGGCCAAACAAGAGGCCTAACAGGAAGTCATCACTGTGTCCAGAAAAGGAAGGCAAAATTGGGAGTGAGGGCTACATACAGAGTGTATGACTTTCTTCTGATCGTCTGGTGTTGAGGTAACAGGGCAGTGTTCCAGGAATCTTGCACTCAGACTGAAGTTACCATTCTCCTCCTGGATGGGGGATACAGTTCTTCAAAACTCAAAGATAGTGTTATATATACTCCTTGAGGAGGAACCAGCTCCCTGTCCCAAGGCTGCACCACCATTTGACTGCTCCTCCCGTGTTTCTGTTTGCTTTTCTTGTGGCCTAGATAGTAAAGAATCTTTCTGCAATGCAGAAGACCTGGATTAGATCCCTGGGTTGGGATGATCCCCTGGAGAAGGGAATGGCTACCCACTCCAGTATTCCCGCTTGGAAAATTCCAAGGACAGAGGAACCTGGAGGATTACAGTCCAAGGGGTTGCAATGAGTCCGACATGGGACTGAGTGACTCACACTTTCACTTTCCCATGTTTCTGCATCCCTTCCCTTTCCTGATAAGCAACTGTCTGAATCTGCCCTTTGAAACTCGGAAGATGAAGGAAGCTGAATGAGCCTACAAATAAGAAACAGGGGATGCAGAAAGGGTTTGTACTCTGGAGTCTCACAGAGTCCTCTTCAGTTTCAATTACAGGGAACTATGCAACAATGGTTCTGGTCGCTTCCTGCTAAAATGGGGCAGTTATTGTGTTGTTGTTTACTTGCTAAATCGTGTCTAACTCGGTGACCCCATGAACTGCAGCCTGGCAATCTTCTCTGTCCATGGGATTTCACAATCAAGAGTGGGTAAAATGAGGCATAATTCTCCCTCAATTTGGAGAATATACAGTGAATTGGAAATATTTCTGAGTTCCAAATCCTGGATCTAAGTCTTGTATGATCTCAATCTCACTTCCTTGGTTCACTATTTTGGTGTAAGATATTCAGTTAGAAGTAGTTGGAAGAGTGACAACTGGAATTTTAACACACAAAATAAAGTTCATTCCCTGAAATAAGCCTGAAACCCAGTCTGGACCTCACACCTTGGGGAGAATTGCAGCCAGGTAGCCAGTTGTTTATTTTATCTAAGGTTGTTGATGCTGTGAAAGTGCTGCACTCAATATGCCAGCGAATTTGGAAAACTCAGCAGTGGCCACAGGACTGGAAAAGGTCAGTTTTCATTCCAATTCCAAAGAAAGACAATGCCAAAGAATGCTCAAACTACCACACAATTGCACTCATCTCACATGCTAGTAAAGTCATGCTCAAAATTCTCCAAGCCAGGCTTCAGCAATACGTGAACCGTGAACTCCCTGATGTTCAAGCTGGTTTTCGAAAAGGCAGAGGAACCAGAGATCAAATTGCCAACATCCGCTGGATCATGGAAAAAGCAAGAGAGTTCCAGAGAAACATCTATTTCTGCTTTATTGACTATGCCAAAGCCTTTGACTGTGTGGATCACAATAAACTGTGGAAGATTCTGAAAGAGATCGGGATACCAGACCACCTGACCTGCCTCTTGAGAAATCTGTATGCAGGTCAGGAAGCAACAGTTAGAACTGGACATGGAACAACAGACTGGTTCCAAATAGGAAAAGGAGTATGTCAAGGCTGTATATTGTCACCCTGCTTATTTAACTTCTATGCATAGTATATCATGAGAAATNAAAAAAAAAAAAAAAAAGAAGAAGAAGAAGTCAAGTGTAAACCTTAAACTCCTTGTAGAGAAGAATTTTCAGAATAAAACCATAAAATACTTTACCCTTTTGTACGCAGTGTTCTGAGGTCTTAAAACTAGATACCTGCTGCTCTGTTAAGGTTGCTTTATTTTTTTTACAGCTAACTAAAATGCTGTAGGATTAGAGTTATTGCTCTTTAGATACTAAATAATGAACATCCCAGCAGGGTAGTCTGTGAGTTACATATGATGGCATAACCATACATCAAAGCGATTCAAGTCAAGAAGCGTGTATTACTTCCTGGGACAGAACACTCTCTTAAGATTACAGATAAAGAACATTCTCCGAAGCAAGGAATAAAAGCTCACTCGACTTTGAGCAATAGTGAACATTTTCTTTCGAGGATTTAAACACACCCTTGATCCTGTATCTTCCTTTCTCCTTTCATGGCTTTAATCTTTTCTATTATTACTATGTTTTTATTGAAGTAAACTTCATTATTATTTTAATGTTTCTTAAGTATCCCTTAAGTGCTTGTGTATATATTTTAAGTTCCTCAGCTTCTTCTGGGAAGAAGTTTGCTATGGATGTTTATTATAAATTGGTGAGATAAACAGTATATCTGTTACATAGTGAAAAATAACGACATTTGTCACTCTCAAAATGGCATGGAATGAAAGAATTATTGGAAGAAAGAAAGAACTACTCAAAATTTTTTATCTTAGGCTAAATTGAGAAATATTATTTTTCTCTAAGCAGATGATACACTTATCGGAAAAAGTGANCATAGTGAAAAATAACGACATTTGTCACTCTCAAAATGGCATGGAATGAAAGAATTATTGGAAGAAAGAAAGAACTACTCAAAATTTTTTATCTTAGGCTAAATTGAGAAATATTATTTTTCTCTAAGCAGATGATACACTTATCGGAAAAAGTGAGCATTCCCTGGTAACAAGCTTACTGATAAACATTTGCTGGAGACAGCATCCTGTTCTAATGATGGCTTCATTCAGTGACGGGATGGTATCTGAGATAGTAAGATTATGCCACTGACCACAAGACTTGGCAGTTGATTCCAGGGGTATCGTTGGGTCATATTTAGTAAGCAAAGTCATACGCACTTTTAGAGTCTTGTGAACAATTTTCACTTACTATTTAAGTTACAAAAAACCATAATCAGTAAATGATTTTCTAAAAGAGTTAGTATAATATAGGCAATACATTATAATCTNAAAAAAGTTATGACCAACCTAGATAGTATATTCAAAAGCAGAGACATTACTTTGCCGACTAAGGTCCATCTAGTCAAGGCTATGGTTTTTCCTGTGGTCATGTATGGGTGTGAGAGTTGGACTGTGAAGAAGGCTGAGCACCGAGGAATTGATGCTTTTGAACTGTCGTGTTGGAGAAGACACTTGAGAGTCCCTTGGACTGTAAGGAGATCCAACCAGTCCATTCTGAAGGAGATCAGCCCTGGGATTTCTTTGGAAGGATTGATGCTAAAGCTGAAACTCCAGTATTTTGGCCACCTCATACGAAGAGTTGACTTTTTGGAAAAGACTGTGATGCTGGGAGGGATTGGGGACAGGAGGAGAAGGGGACGACCGAGGATGAGATGGCTGGATGGCATCACTGACTCAATGGAGGTGAGTCTGGGTGAACTCCGAGAGATGGTAATGAACAGGGAGGCCTGGTGTGCTGCAATTCATGGGGTCGCAAAGAGTCGGACACAACTGAGTGACTGAACTGAATTGAACTGAAGGAGGTTTTAATTTCCAATGTAGTATTAACATACACACATCAGAAGCTATTAGCCATTACCTGTCTCCTTTTTCTACTAATATCTGATCTAAAACAATTTCATTTTCCAAAAAAAATTTAGTTACAAGAGGATACCTTGAACCCATAAGGTTGCAGCTACCAGCTGCCAGCAGACATTGTTTTGAGAATGGCTGGTGACATCCCAAGTGTGCTACAGCTCAGAAAACTGAAGCTCTTAGCTATACAAGGACTTTCCAGAAATCATGTTCGTATGCCACCTAGTATTATTACCTTGAATGTCTGAACCACAGCTATTCCATTTTGACTTTCAATTGCATTTCTCTCCTTAATGGCCAAAACAGATATTACCATTAATGACTTCAGTACTTTTTTCCTTATGAGAAGATACAAGAATTTGAGCTCATAAAATCTCTCCTGAAAGCAACTCTCTGAAGGCCTGTTCTGCAGTTCTTCCAGAACATAGAGCACCTCATTCAAGCTCCCCCACCTTGAACTCATTTCAAAATGTGTTGAAAGTCAGTGTCTCTAGTGGCCCCTGACTTAATCGTTAGAGAGGCAGATGGGAAGGGCCCAGTTTTCAGTTATCAGGGCCCCTTCAGGATAATGAATTCAACTGTAGTTTGGGGGGCATTTCATGACCCTTTTGTCCCACAACTCTAGGAATGTTCCTTCTCAGGTCTGGCAGAGATGTAGGCTGATAGGCCACTCAATGTGATATTACTGAACTAAGCCTTATTAACAGTAGCTGGAAGTCTCTGGACCACCTTCTTCCTAGTCTCTGTTGGTCTAGAAAAATATTCCCTCTTGTTACTTCTTCCCCTATCTAGAATGACAATCATCAGTCTCATATGAAGCTTCATATCATCATTTCATCAGTGGCTTGTCACACATTTGGTAATGAAAGAAATAATTTTGTAAAAATGGGCAATATAAAAGTAAAATAGCTAGCAATATTAATGAGGTCATAAGTAAGAATTTTGGTCAATAATTGTCTTTAGAAGCAGCCCAGTATATTCGAGGTCACCTGAATTTACCTGTTCTGTACCGATCCTTATCTTTAAGGGAAACTATATATTGGCATCGCCCATAAGGCATCTAGCCCAATTTCCTACTGTTATTAGACTGATTAGTCCCAGCATGGTCTAATTATCCTTAGCCTAAGGGACTCTAAATTTAAATGACCAGGGCCTGGGTGTTAATCTCCTGATTGTAGACCATGAGACATCTGTTCTTCATCCAAGGATACATTATTGTGTTAAGCTTCAGAAATAAACTTAGAGTATTCTTTTAATAATTTACTTTAATTTTGCACAATGTAACATAACAGAAAGGAATTATCTGACAAGTAAGTCTTAGTGACTACTGACTTCAATAAGCAGAATTAGAATTTGATATCCATTGAAACATCTCTGCTTCTCTAAAATTACCTTCGTTTTCATAAAATATAACTAAATCAAGATTAATTCATCCATGTTAAGTCTGATTAATTGATAAAAAGTCCTCCCAACAAGCTCAAAAAGAAGCAAATTTATGTAATAAAGTCCCTGGTGGCTCAATGGTAAAGAGTCTGCCTACCAATGCAAGAGATGCAGGTTCAATTCTTGGGTTGAGAAGATCCTCCAGAGAAGGAAATATCAACCCATCCAGTCTTCTTGCCTGGGAAATCCCATGGATAGGGGAACCTGGTGGGCTACAGTCTATGAGGTCGCCAAGGAGTCAGACACAACTTAGTGACTAAACAACAAAGCAGTATACATAGGGATGGTAACAAGATGCATTAGAGTCCAATGAAAATGAAAATTTTGTTTAGCAAAATGGGTCAAATACAAGCAATCTAATGCTGGCACATCAGTCCAATTTCAATCTCAATGGAAATATTTTCCCCTTCTTTTTTTCCTATGTCTTTTCTACTTCTGTCTCTCTAATAAGGATATCTGTGACTACATTTAAAGGCTATCAAGATAATCTTGGATAAACTCTTTCATTGAAAAGACTCTTTTTCCAAATAAGTAACATTCACCCTGTTGTAGTATAAAGTAAGATTCACAAGATAGGAAGAATAGGAAGTGGACATATTGTTTTGAGAGCTACCATTCAAACTCACTACAGAGATGTTCTGGCAGACTCCACAGAAAGATCTATTAAAAACTGGATCAGGGAAGGAAAATCAGTTTTCTATCTTTGGGCTTCATGTCCAAGTCTGACATTTTCATTTGCTGTCACTATCTTTGTGGAGAACAATCTGAGGATAAAGGCACCTCATGCAGGAGTGGATGAGTACCTAGCTCCTATTCCTAATGATCTCTGAAGTCTTTGTCATGAAAGATAACTTTCTTTATTGTTTAATCATATTAGACAAAATTGTCCTTTTTCTTGTTAGAACTAAAGTCTCCTCACTAATAAATTTCAGATATCTTACAATCACCTCAATCATCAAGGATGATGACAATTTTATAGATATTGAAACTGATTATAGTAGATGCTAATGGTTCCTCAGCAGGATGTTATTCACCAGTGACTGGTCTTACTAATTATTGATATGTGGTATGAGCTCATTTCCCTTGCCTCATGGGAGGGATAATTCTGAGGTATGATTGTCATGGGACTTTCCATAGAATCAGACAGAAGCTAGTCTCAATACAGGACCACAGCTTCCTTCATTCCTCCCCCACCCACCACCCCAGTTCCCCGCCTCATCCACCTCCTACAACTTTCCTTTTCTGAGAGTCATCACAAACAAAAATCACTCAAACTAGAACTCCTGGGTCATACTGCTTCTATAGAACATGAGCAAAGAAATAGAGTATGGAGAAATGTTGTGACAAACATCCCAGAGCTAGACTAAAAGCAAAGTTGGGCTCTGAGTCCAAGTTTCAATACTTTAGACATCACTCTACCTAGTCATTTTAGAGGAATTGTACAATGGAAGAACCAAGTATTCTGGTTCATCTAGGGTGCCTATCATTTTGATTTGAGAGAACTAAGCCCCCCCCCCAAAGACAATGTAATCACAGAACAAAAAAGGCAACATATCAATGAGTTTCCTCAAGGATTTCTTCTTGTCCCTGTTTCTCAGGCTGTAAATAAATGGGTTCACCATTTAAGGACCACAGTGTACCTCAGTGAGACTACTGAAATTTTTCTGGACAAGCAAGTAACTGCAGAACTAATGTAAACCCCATGAGCTGTACAATAGAACAAAGAAACAACCAACAGATGAGAGCCACAGGTGGAAAAAGCTTTATACTTTCTATTCATTGATGACATTCTCAAAACAGAGGAGACAATTGGAGTGTATGAGAAAATGGTCCCAGAGACAGAAACACTCCCAATAAGCTACCCATAAAATATATTAGAATGTTGTTGATGAGGGTATCAGAACAGGCCAGCTTGATGACCTGAGGAAACTCACAGAATGAGTGCAGAATTTCCAGGTCTCTGCCGAAGGACAGCCTCAGTGCCGTTGGACTGTGGAGCAAGGCATTCATAATGCTAAAGAACAGAATGAATGCAACCAGCAGAACATGGAAAGGAGGGCTCGTGATAACCATGTCCCTTCTGCGTGCATGTGTGCTAAGTCACTTTAGTCATGTTTGACTAGATGCAACCCTATGGACTATAGCCTGCCAGGCTTCTGTGTCCATGAGATTCTCCACGCAAGAATACTGGTGTGAGTTGTCATGCCCTCCTCCAGGGGGTCTTCCTGACTCAAGGGTTGAACTTGAGTCTCTTATGTCCCCTGTATTGGCAGGCAGATTCTTTACTACAGAGCCATGTGGGAATCCCAAACATGTACCTTTGGGGTTGACAAATGACCACATAGCAATCATAGGCCATACTAGCAAGGAGAAAATTCTCCCAACAGGTCAAAAACAGGAAAAGAACCATTTGGGTGAGGCAGCTTGCAGAAGTGGTGCTCTCATTCTGTGCTTACTTATTGACAAGCATCTTTGGGATGGTGGTTATGCTTAAATAGATGTCAGCAAAGGAAAGATTTGAAAGAAAGTAATACAAGGTCAAGGTTGAAACCCACCAGTCAAGCCCACCACTTAGTTTTCAGATGAGAAAAAAAAAAAAAAAAAAGAAAGTAATACAAGGGTGTGCAGAGGTGGGAGTCGGAGCTGACAGCCAGGATGACAAGCAGGTTTCCAAGAACAGTGACCATGTATATGTACAGGAACAGAGTGAAGAGGATAAGCTGGAGTTCAGGATCTTCTGTCATTCCCAGGAGAAGGAAATCTGAAACTCTGTTTGATTTCCTGATTCCTTGTTATAAAGAAATCAGATGGAATATATCAGGTGGAGAAACAATAAAATTTATAATCTATGGTCTAGCTGCAGCATCAAAATTACTTTGGAACTTTTTCAAAATAACCTTTCTTGGGCCCTATTCTTGGTTCCCTGATGATAAACATTAGGAATAAGGACTAACAATCAGCATTTTTAATAAGGTCTCTAGATGATTCTGTCAAACAATGAATTTTGAAAGCCACTGCTTTAGAAAAACACTTATCTATATAATGAACCCGAGAAAATAATTGAATCTTCTTCTCTGCCTATTTCTCCCTCCACTTACTTTATTAGCCAAAATATTTTGTTAAGCACTGATAACCTCACACACTGTGGCAAGTGCTGAGAATAAAATAAAGAAATGTGTGTTCTCAATCATGTCTGATCCCTTGAGACCTCATGAGCTGTATCCTGCCAGGCTCCTCTCTCCATGGAATTCTCCAGGCAAGAATACTGAGTGGGTAGCCATTCCCTTCTCCAGGGGATCTTTCCGACCCAGGGATCAAATCCACGTTTCCTGCATCTCCTGTATTGAAAGGCAGATTCTTTATCACTGCACCCCCTAAAATGAAGAAGACATTGCTGCATTACTTCTGAATTATTACACGACTTCAAACAAAAAGAAGTATAAGAATAAAATTATGAATTATGTTTATTTATTCATAATTATGAATATAATTATGAACTTCCTGGAAGTTCATTCCTTAAGCTGGTAACTGGCATATGATTTTTTTTTACAAAAAGCTGAATATAAGTGGAAGGAAAAAACTGAATGCATAGGCTCCTAAAACATCCAGATGAAAATAGCAATAATTTGCTAGTATTTAGAAGATAACAAGAATATTACAGGATAACACTAAATGTCAAGCATCCTAGAAGGAGTGTTCCTGTAAGCAGAGGTTCTCCCTCTCCTAGTTAATTAGTGTTAGTGGCTTAGTCATGTCTGACTCTTTGTGACCCAATGGACTGTAGCCTTCCAGGCTTCTCAGTCCATGGAGTTCTCCAGACAACAATACTGAGTGGATAGCCATATACTTTCTTCAGGGGATCTTGAGAACTCAGGTTCTCCTACACTGCAGGCAGATTCTTTACTATCTGAGCCACCAGGGAAGGCCTCTCAGTCTCCCAGGCGGGGCCCGTGAGGGTTAGGGAGGTGGACAAATGTGGTCTTGACAGCCCTTATTGCTTGGAAGAGTACTTAGACTCAGAACTCTGGAATTAATCCAGACTCCACTACTTGTTTTATGAAAGCAGAAACTTGTCCAACTAAATGAGTAACCTAGGGTCCTCATTGTGTAATGGGAATGTTCCCTCCTGAGAAATCCGTATGCAAGTCAAGAAGCAACATTTAGAACTGGACATGGAACAACGAACTGGTTCCAAACTGGAAAAGGAGTACGTCAAGACTATATATTGTCACCCTGCTTATTCAATTTTCATGCAGAGTATATCATGAGAAATTCTGGGCTGAATGAAACACAAGCTAGAATCAAGTTTTCCGGGAAAAATATCAATAACCTCAGATATGCAGATGACACCTCTCTTATGGCAGAAAGTGAAACAGAACTAAAGAGCCTCTTGATGAAAGTGAAAGAGGAGAGTGAAAAACCTGGCTTAAAACTCAACATTCAAAAAAGGAAAATCATGGCATCCAGTCCCATCACTTCATGGCAAATAGATGGGGAAATAATGGAAACAGTTCAGTTCAGTCACTCAATCGTGTCAAACTCTTTGCAATCACATGGACTACAGCACACCAGGCTTCCCTATCCATCACCAACTCCTGGAGACTTCTCAAACTCAAGTCCATTGAGTCTGATGCCATCCAACCATCCCATCTTCTGTCATCCCCTTCTTGTCCTGCCTTCAATCTTTCCCAACATCACGGTCTTTTCCAATGAGTTAGTTCTTCACATAAAGTGGTCAAAGCATTGGAGATTCAGCTTCAGCATCAGTCCTTCCAATGAATATTCAGGACTGAATTCCTTTAGGATTGAGTAGTTGGATCTCCTTGTAGTCCAAGGGACTCTCAAGAGTCTTCTCCAACACCACAGTTCAAAAGCATCAATTCTTTGGTGCTCAGCTTTCTTTATAATCCAACTCACATCCATACATGACTACTGGAAAAGCCATAGCTAGATGGACTAGATGGACCTTTGTTTGGAAACTAATGTCTCTGCTTTTTAATATGCTGTCTATCTTGGTCATAGCTTTTCTTCCAAAGAGCAAGCATCTTTTAATTTCATGGCTGCAGTCACCATCTTCAGTGATTTGGGAGCCCCCCAGAATAACGTCTCTCACTGTTTCCATTGTTTTCCCATCTATCTGCCATGAAATGATGGGACTGGAGGCCATGATCTTACTTTCTTGAATGTTGAGTTTTAAGCCAGCTTTTTACCCTCTTCTTTCACTTTCATCAAGAGGCTCTTTAGTTCTTCTTCACTTTCTGTCATCTGTGTGTCTGAGGTTATTGTTATTTCTCCAGGAAATCTTGATTCCATCTTGTGCTTCATCCAGCCTGGCATTTTGCATGATGTACTCTGCATATAAGTTAAATAAGCAGGGTGACAGTATACAGCCTTGACGTATTCCTTTCCCTATTTGCAGCCAGTCTGTTGTTCCATGTCCAGTTTTAACTGTTGCTTCTCTACCTGCGTACATATTTCTCAGAAGGCAGGTAAGGAGGTCTGGTATTCCCATCTCTCAGAATTTTCCACAGGTTGTGGTGATCCACACAGTCAAAGGCTTTGGCATAGTCAATAAAGCAGAAGTATATGCTTTTTCTGGAGCTCTCTTGATTTTTTGATGATCCAACAGATGTTGACAAGATCTCTGGTTCCACTGCCTTTTCTAAATACAACTTAAACATCTGGAAGTTCATGGTTCACATACTGTTGAAGACTCACTTGGAGAATTTTGAGCATTATTTTGCTAGTGTGTGAGATGGGTGCAGTTGTGAGGTAGTTTGAACATTCTTTTTTTTTTTTTTTTCATGGCCACAAGCAAAATTTATTAAAATAAGTTAATTTACAATGTTTTGTTTGTCTCAGCCAAGTGATT
>SJYV01052282.1:0-28088 GCA_006410875.1 Neotragus pygmaeus | reverse complement strand
CTTGGACAGCAAGGAGATCAAACCAGTCAATCCTAAAGGAAATCAATCCTAAATATTCATTGGAACAACTGATGGCGAAGCTGAAGATCCAATCCTTTGGCCATCTGATGGGAAGAGCCAACTCGTTGAAAAAGACCCTGATGCTGTTGCAGAGAAGAAGCCACTTCTGACTCCATGTGGGAACTGTTTCTTTGATTTGCTTTTTGTTGCTTTATAATCATACAGAATGGTCTGCCTCAGAGAATCCTGCCCCCCTGCCTGACTGTTAAACTAAACTGTTTTTGTTCAGAAACTTGTCCACCTGTAGATGGCAGGAAGGAAGAAATGAACACATTCTCTGCCTGAGGTTTGCCATTCTAAGAGATGTTTGCAAGATTAATGGCCCTTTTACTTTGCTTCCTCACCTCCCTCCATCTCTGAGCTATAAAACAACCTGGCATCCAGACCCTGATAAGACAGTTATTTTAAGGCACAAGCCTGCCATCTTCTCTGTCAGCTGGGTCCCTGATTAGTCTCTTCCATGCCTCAACCCCTTTTCTCTCGGGTTCATTGGCCTGTTGTATGGTGAACAGAGTGAGCTTGGACTCGGTAACAATGCTGGGAAAGAGTGAAGGGCAGGAGGAGAAAGGGATGGCAGAGGATGAGATGGTTGGATGGCATCACCAACTCAATCAATAGGCATGAGTGAGCAAACTCTGGGAGATGGTGAACGGCAGGGAAGCCTGGTGTGCTGCAGTCCATGGGATCACAAAGCATCGGATGCAGCTTAGAGACTGAACAAGCTCATTTCCACCTCCTTCTGAGCCAGGTGAAAAATCAACCCGGTACCTTTCTGACCCTTAGGATGCACTGCTGAAGGCTGCTTAACGTTTTCCATCTGTCCTTTTTCTTTCCCTGCTTTGGAAACTGTGGTCCCTTTTGCTTCCTTTAGAGTTTTATCTGAATTGCTGGCGTTTCTCTGGTTGCAGGGCCTAGCCCAGCCGGGCCCAGCAGACACTTACATCCTGGCATCTAGTAATTTATTTTTATGAGTAACCTAGCCAGGAATACTTGAAAAACATGATAATTTCTAGTATACAGTATTAATATTGAAACCTGCTCTAAAGCTTCAGCTCATATTTTGCCTTTATTTGCGGGCTAAGGAGTCTTCACTGGATGAATCATAGACTTCCAATTAGTAGGAACCTTAGGGAATATTTATTCCAGTGCCGCTGTGAGTGCCCAAATCTATCCATGCATCAGATAGATCAAGCATAGATCAGATAGATCAGATAGATCAAGTGACCAGTTTCATGACTGGAGCCAATTCTTTGCAACCCCGTGGACTGTAGCCCACCAGGCTCCTCTGTCCATGGAATTCTCCAGGCAAGAACACTGGAGTAGGTTGCTGTTCCCTTCTTAGGGGATCATCCCAACTCAGGGATCAAACCCAATTCTCCTGCATTGCTGGCAGAGTCTTTACCATCTGAGCCACCAGGAACGCCTCTAGGGGTGAAAAGGTGATGCTTATATAAAGTCACGTCCAGTGGGCACAAATGAATTCTAACTTACAATAGGCGGATGGTGTAGAAATTAAGCTGCCTGAATTTAGCATAGGTTGCAGGATACAAAGAAGGACTCAGTTTTGTCCACTATTTTTGTATTCTAATGTCCCTTCACAATCAGTCCCTGTATGCACAGAATCATTCGGTTCTTTCTTCTAATATTTATTTTATTATTTCACCATATAGACAATAGCTTTAGAAGTTCTACTGTTTTCATATAAAGAAAGGAATGGCTCTGTCACTTCTGGTTGAACAAATTAGGAACTTTTACAAAATTCTTGGCAGTAGAAATACAATATGCTTAAAAGCTGGTGGAAACAGGTTTTAAAGCTTATGTGTTATAAACATTATTAAACCATTTATCTGAAAGTTAATCCAGTAAAATAAACCACATTTTTCTTAAGCATATCTTTGAATACCAAAAGGCCAAAATTGTACTCAAGAACTAAGTATTAAATTATCTTTATTTTTGCTATTTGTTAAGAAACCATTCAGCTGTTTTGGAGCAGATATTTGTCTGAAAACATAAGTCACAACTGGCTATTTAAAGCTTTTCTTCATACTTATTTTTATATTATTTTTTCTTCATGTTTTCTGGCCTTAACTTTATTTCTCTTGTACTTTTTGGTGGGCTTCCCAGGCGGCGCTAGTGGTAAAGAACCTGCCTGCCAATGCAGGAGGCTTAAGAGAAGCTGGTCTGATCCCTGGGTGGGGAAGATCCCCTGGAGGAAGGCACAACAACACACTCCAGTGTTCTTGCCTGGAAAATCCCATGGNTGGACTGTAGCCCACCAGGCTCCTCTGTCCATGGAATTCTCCAGGCAAGAACACTGGAGTAGGTTGCTGTTCCCTTCTTAGGGGATCATCCCAACTCAGGGATCAAACCCAATTCTCCTGCATTGCTGGCAGAGTCTTTACCATCTGAGCCACCAGGAACGCCTCTAGGGGTGAAAAGGTGATGCTTATATAAAGTCACGTCCAGTGGGCACAAATGAATTCTAACTTACAATAGGCGGATGGTGTAGAAATTAAGCTGCCTGAATTTAGCATAGGTTGCAGGATACAAAGAAGGACTCAGTTTTGTCCACTATTTTTGTATTCTAATGTCCCTTCACAATCAGTCCCTGTATGCACAGAATCATTCGGTTCTTTCTTCTAATATTTATTTTATTATTTCACCATATAGACAATAGCTTTAGAAGTTCTACTGTTTTCATATAAAGAAAGGAATGGCTCTGTCACTTCTGGTTGAACAAATTAGGAACTTTTACAAAATTCTTGGCAGTAGAAATACAATATGCTTAAAAGCTGGTGGAAACAGGTTTTAAAGCTTATGTGTTATAAACATTATTAAACCATTTATCTGAAAGTTAATCCAGTAAAATAAACCACATTTTTCTTAAGCATATCTTTGAATACCAAAAGGCCAAAATTGTACTCAAGAACTAAGTATTAAATTATCTTTATTTTTGCTATTTGTTAAGAAACCATTCAGCTGTTTTGGAGCAGATATTTGTCTGAAAACATAAGTCACAACTGGCTATTTAAAGCTTTTCTTCATACTTATTTTTATATTATTTTTTCTTCATGTTTTCTGGCCTTAACTTTATTTCTCTTGTACTTTTTGGTGGGCTTCCCAGGCGGCGCTAGTGGTAAAGAACCTGCCTGCCAATGCAGGAGGCTTAAGAGAAGCTGGTCTGATCCCTGGGTGGGGAAGATCCCCTGGAGGAAGGCACAACAACACACTCCAGTGTTCTTGCCTGGAAAATCCCATGGACAGAGGAGCCTGGAGGGCTACAGTCCATGGGCTCGCAAAGAGCTGGACACGACTGAAGCAACTTAGTGTGTGCACGTATGTACTCTTTGTCAACAGGTTTGTGCAACTAAGTCAGACGTCAGCTAAGGATTTTCCCTGAAGATTCATACACAAACGAAGAAACAAATTTTCTATTTGAATTGGAATTGTCTATAGATTAATAAATTGGTATATGCATGTATCTGTCTGAGTATAAGTTTAACCTCTGAGTCAAGTTTAAAGAAGGTGAAATTTATCCCTAAGATTGCCCTTCTTATCCTCAGATGATGGTGAAGGTTAAAAGGCATCAGATAAATCCCCACCTATGTGTTGGCTAACCAAAAAATCGCCCTCAATAAGGGAACACTTTCATCAGTTCAGGGGCACAGTCTGTAGGAGAGGGTCCTAGTCATTTTCCATCGTATCCTTCCAATCGCATTACCTTGGAGGTAATGCTCTCACTGGCCTGTACAAGCTTTCTCACGGCTGATTGTAGAGTGCTGTATATAACTGCATGCAACAGTGTAACTGCGATGATCATGGTGATTATTCCATCAAGATTTCGAGTGCTCTGTGCTGGTGACAAGAAGATAGATAAGACAGAATGACTGTTCTCCAGAAGCTTCAGTCAGTTGGAGAGGATGAACAGATTAAAGTAGTGTGCTAAGTGAACTAACTAAGGGTACACTTTTCCTCTCCTCCACCATGAATGTGAGAATTGGGGTTTCTGTATTCAAAGACAAGGTACCAAAGACTATGGTTGGTGTTAGCATCTCAGGGGAGATACAACCCAAGCTAGGGTGGCACTCCCAATACCATCACAGTGAACACAGGCAAAAAACGTTTAAAATGAGGCAGAGCGTAAGACCGCAAGGCAAGACGGCCACTGCCATCCTGAACGGGAAGAGATTTGGGGTCGGATTCCTTAGAGAGTGAGACTTCCCAGGGTTGCAGTCCCAGAAGGCTCCGCCTCCCATCAGGAAGGCAGGGAGTGGGCTGAGTTTTTTTTTTTAATATTTATTTATACTTATTGATTTATTTGGCTATGCCAAATCTTATTTGCAGCAGGCGGCATCTTCAGTCTTTGTTGCAGCATGCAGGATCTTTCGCTGTGGCGTGAAGATCAGTCGCTGCTTGCAGGATCTACTTCCTTGACCAGGGATCGAATCCTGTATTGTGAGCAAGGAGTCTTAGCCACTAAACCACTAGGAAGTCCCTGGGCTGAGTGTTTAACTGTGAATTTTATTTCAAGAGCCAAAAAGAGAAATTGTACATTTTATAGGTGAGATTGGCTGTAAGGAACAAATTTGCAAGGATAGGGTAAGAACAAACAGGTTGATCAGAAAAGTCAAGAATTTTAAATACCCGGAATATCTGGCTTGGGTTTTTATTGCACTGAAGAAGACAGGAGTGAGAGACACTGGATGTGGGATCCCAGTTACAGAGCTCTGTGGCCAAGTGGTAACGACACGTACACCAGAGACTGAACCGTGACAGAAGGCATGAAACGGAAGGGATAGACAGGCAGGAGAGGTTTTGAAAAAATAATGAAAAGAGTTGGTTGTCCAACTCGATGTGGAGGTTCAGGGAAGTTAGGAGGTAAAGAAGAGTCTAAATTTGTCCCTGGGGAATCATTAAGAGGCATCGTGCCTCTGACAGAAACTAGTGACGTTGTAGGGGGTGGGCAGGGAGCTGGATTCTGTGGTGAGATAATGCTGAACTTAGTTTCAGTGTTAATTTTAAAGGAATGTCAGGTCATCCAATGAGCTATGTGACCAGAGAGCCATTAGAGATGCAAGAATGGAAACTGGGACAGAGGACTAGGCTTGATATTCAGATCCTTGTGGGAGGAGAAGGTGCTGTCTAGAACCATCTCATAATGCACTCATCTACCCGTGTGTGTATGTACATATGTTTGGTTCAGTTCAGTCATTCAGTCATGTCTGACTCTTTGTGACCCCATGGACTGCAGCACTCCAGGCTTCCCTGTCCATCACCAACTCCTGGAGCTTGCTCAAACTCATGTCCATCACGTTGGTGATGCCATCCAACCATCTCATCTTCTGTTGTCCCCTTCTCCTCCTGCCTTCAATCTTTCCAAGCAACTCGCTAACTTATTCATTGTCTCTCCATTCACACATTAATGTATTTGCTTTTCATTTATCCATCCATTAATCCCCCATATTCTTCTTAGAACCCTTGCTGGGTGCCAGGTGTCATGATGCCCTTGAGAAAAGGGACAAGACACACTGTTGCTCCCAGGATGCTCACTGCTGAAAGTCCGGGTCTCTGCTGGGTGGCACCTTGGCTTTCCCCCTCTTCCCCCCTAGCTGCTGCCTCAGTTTCTTTTTCTGTACAAAGCAGCTGCCAATGTGAGATCTAGAGTGAGAAGATTTCAGATTTGCTGAAGTAACGGCCCGTGGACAGGAATGTGGGGTTATATTTTTCTAAACATTCTGGGACATGTGTTGCTTTTAAATTTAAAACAGATAGAAAGGACATTTGCCAGGACAGAAAAAGCGAGTTTTCCAGACAGTGATCATATTTAAGTTGGACTTCCAAGTAAGTGGAGCCCAAAGGCATTACCTTCCTGGAAGTTATATGCTGAGGACACACTGTCTTTGGGGCTGAACCCAAGGAAGCCTCAGTTCACATAGATGCAAGGCTGCTCCTCTGAGGGCTTTGGGGGTCTGGGGCTTGGGAGTTGAGTCCCACGGGGTTGATTTGTCTGGGAAAGACTCCCTGGGTTCAGACTCCTATCTTGGTCTCTGTGTTCGTTTTCGCACATGGATCTTCTCTTTGTGCATCTGGTCAATAGTTTATTCCCAAGAACGTGAAGTCATTGTTGGCCGGAGAACTTGAGCCCTTGGAATTTAACTCCTGCGTGAGTGTCTGGTTGTCTGGATTCCTTGTGTCCTCGGCACCCCTGGGGCTCGCTCCAAGCAGGCAGGTGTCGGAGACAGAACGGTGGGTAGATCAGGGGGTGGGGGGGGCTGGGGAGGAGACACGAGAAAGGGTGCCTCCAGGCTTTTCTGCACTGGTGTCGTGTCTCACAAATGTGATCTTCATTGGTTTCATGTGATGCCAGGGGTGCCTGCAGTGGTGTTCTGTCCTGCCTCTTTCCAGCTCCAATTCTCCCCGCTCCCCAGGACCAGTCAGGCTCTGCTCCGCTGGGAAGGGTCTGCATGCTGGCTTTCCACTGAGTGGTCAGAACAACCTCTCCAAGAGCTTTGGGAAGACCCTAGGCCCTCTGTGGCCCTGCCAGGGGCAGAGCTCTCAGACTCCAGGGGACACAGATTCCCTTGTGTCCTGGGTAGGTTTTGCCCCTTGGAGTGCAAATGCTCTGAATGTGGGGTGGTTAGCGCCCGCTGCTGTCCTGGGATCAGGAGGTAGTCCTGATGGGTTCAGGGAGGGTCCCTCCACAGTGAAGGGCTGCTGCGAGATTCACTCTTTAAATATAACCTTCACTTCTGCATGTGCAGGAGGTGGTGGAGGAGGGCCTCTCAACTCATCAGAAGTGACTTGGAGACTGGGGCTGGGGCTTTCATCTCCTTTACACCAACCCCTTACACACACAGCACCCAGCACACTCAAGACTGTGCGGCTGTCTGCTGCTGGTTGAGGCTCAGTGGTCTGTAGTTCCTCTGTGAAAGCTGGGATGGGAGACGAACCTTAGGATGTGCTCTGGCTGTCTAGTGCTGCTAACACACACCCCAGGGCCTGAGTTTATAAAAACAGAAGCTTATTATTATGCATGTGGATGCTACGGGACAGAAATTTAAATACGGCACACAAGGCTGGCTTATCTCTGCCCCATGGTGTCTGAGGTCTAACCTGGGGAGATCAGAATATCTGAGAGGGTCTTGAACGATGGAACTGGTTCTTCTTTCACATGTCTGGTGCCTGGGCTGAGATGACAAGAAGCTGGCCTGGTGGGCTCTCTACTGGAGTGCCTACATGCGTGGCCTCTTCACGTGGCTGGAGCTTCCTCCCAACCTGGTGGCCCTGGGGTCATCAGATTTCTGACCTGGAGGGTCAGAGCCCCAACAGCGAGTGTTTTGGTAAACAAGTCCTTTTCTGCCTGCCTAAGGGGCCTCAGATAGTCATTTCCACCCCTCTTTTATAGATCAGGGCAATCATAGATGCCTCCAGAATCCAGGGGAGAGAGGCCTGGCCTTCGGGGGACAGAGTGTCGAAGCACTTGAGGTCTCACTGTAAGGCTGCCACAGGCCCCAGCTGTATGAACCATCTCCTGCAGCATCAGAAACAGGGAGGTGATGGGTGGGAAGTTGAGAAAATCCTCTGGCCACGAAAAACAGTGATAATTTTAAAAAGTTTTTAGCCTTGGGGGCCCCAACCCTGAGTTCTGAGAGCTCCTTGGTCCAATTCCTCTTTGGTGGGTGTGGCAGCAAGGGTCCCTGGGCTGTCACCAGAAGTGCCACCCTGGGGGCCTGCTTTGGGTCTGGGCATAGGGGCTCACATTGGCTTCTGAGTACAAGGCTCATACCTCCACTCACATCCACCTAAGAATTGTGAAGAATTTTCCATTTGAAACTTCCTACAAGCAGCTCTTTCTGGTCCCACAAGATCAATATTTCATAGAACTTTTCTCTGATTTAGGGCTTCCCAGGTGGCGCTAGTGGTAAAGAACTGGCCTGCCAACGTAGAAGACAAAAGAGACACAGGTTCCATGCCTGGGTCAGGAAGATTCCCTGGAGTAGGAAATGACAACCCACTCTAGTATTCTTGCTTGGAAAATCCCATGGACAGAGGAGCCTGGTGGGCCACCATCTATGGGGTCACCAAGAGTCAGATGTGACCGAAGGGACTTAGCATGCAAGCACGCACGCTCTTTGATTTGGGAGCATGACCCTCATAGGGGCTCTCCCAGGGCAGCAAGGACTCATTGCGTGGCCAGAGTCAGCAGGGCTTGGCTCGGATGCCCCACCCTTGTCCCAAAGCTTGACGTTGGTGGGAGAAGGGCACTCATGGGAGATGCATCCTCAGATCCCGTATCTGGCCTGGAGGAAGTTGGCCTTTGTTTGATCTTTTATCTGAAGCTCCGTGGGAAGTTTCAGTTTCCAGCTGGGGATGGTGATGAGTGTCTGTGAAATGCATCATCAATGTACTTCACCCCATGAACATGACTGTAAATGCCTTAGAGATAAGCATTATCTGAGCATCACCATGACCGCCAAGGAGCTAGTGAAAAGAACGTTGACGCTATTCTGGGTAGCCTTTGAAAAATCCAAATCATCGTTAGTTCCCTCCGATTCACCAGCTCCGCGTGGCCGTGGGGTCAGGTTCGGTTGCCACTGGAAAAGCATATTTACCATTAGACCATTCGGTCCAGGGGTGTTCTCAGTGGGAGCAATCTTCCTTAGGAAGAAATCTTCACTTATGACTCACGCCTGCAACTTGACCCTCCCAGGGGAAGCAGCTGATTCTGGTGCTGGAAAATAGCCGATGAGGACAATTCTCAGTTCTAAGTTCTGCTTCAAGCTGCTTTCAGAGTGGAGGAGCCCTCGTCAGCCTCTGGAACCTTAAGGAAGAGGCCTGCTGGGCACAAGGCTTGAGGCTTCATGAAGAAACACCTTCCTGTGTCATCTTTAAAAGACTTCATTTGCATCTGGGGGTGATTCGAGATTAAAAAGGGGGACATGAAATCTAGAGGGCAAGTGAAGCAAAGAGTAGAAGGGGAGAGGACCAAGGAGAAGACACTCCAGGAAATATGAATGGCACGTGCTCAGAATAGCATCTCAGCTTAGTCAGACCCAAGACAATGTTGGCTTATCATTTATTCCATCATGAGTAAAATTGTCAGTTCTGATCCACTCAGGTGAAAGAAATAATTGTGACGGTATCTCCATAGGTGGAAGCCCTTACAGAAATCCTGTGTGGAACTCTATGATCACCCTCTGTCTTGTCTCGTTCCTCAACAGCCCCACCCCATAGCATGTCCAGTATTAGATAATTAGATCCGCGAGGCTTTGGCAAAGTCAGCTTTCTAATGTAAAGCATCCTGGTTGCAAAGGAGAGCGCCCTTTGGTAAAAGCATGAGATAGGATCACTGCCTGGCGGCTGTGAGTTCTCATCCTGGTTCCTCCCAGCCTAGTTTCCACGCATCTGGGGCTATGGATTGTTTATTTACTGTTTTTGGCTGCAGCACAGAGGTCAGGCACCTTTGCAAATTGCAGGCAGCAATGACTAAACCTCAACGTTTCTACCACCTCAAAAACCCTGGAGAAGAGAGTGTGTCACATATACACCCAGAAAAACAAGCTCCCAAATTTAAAAGAAATCAGAAACTACTGGTTGAGAAACATTGAATGTCTAAATGTTCTTTGGTTTTCACCTAGAAATGTACATTTTGGTCCTCTCTGCTAGGCTTGGAGCTTCCAGAGCGCAATAGTGTCTCTCTGGGTTTCTTGGGTGGCCCACGGAGGACCCCAGTAATGGATGGGGCATCAGTACCAACCTTGTGGGCAGGTCTCATGGTTCAGCCTGGCCAAATAGCAGGTAAACTGAGGAAAGCAACTGTGTTTTCATGGACAAACAGGCTTACACTCGCAACAGAAAAAGTTTCTGTTCTGGGAGCCCGGTGGTCCGTTCTGGAGGCTGAGGGCTGCAGGGAGGACCAGCTTCTCTGACTTTCTTAGACCAAGGATGGAGGATGGAGGGAGAGCCCTGGGCCACGGGGATGCACCCACGTGAACACCCCGGCACTGTCAGCAGTGGCTGGGCTTAGCTTCAGCAGAGCGGGTGCCCCGGGGAACCTTGTCATCCTTAGACTGGCTCCTACCACCTGACACGCTCCATGCTTGCTCCTTGAAAGAAAAGCTGTGATGAACCTAGACAGCATATTAAAAAGCAGAGACATCACTTTACAGACAAAGGTCCATCTAGTCAAAGCTCTGGTTTTTCCAGTGGTCATGTATGGATGTGAGAGTTGCACTGTGAAGAAGGCTGAGCACAGAAGAGTTGATGCTTTTGAACTGTGGTGTTGGAGAAGACTCTTGAGAGTCCCTTGGACTGCAAAGAGATCCAACCAGTCTATCCTAATGGAAATCAGTCCTGACTAGTCATTGGAAAGACTGATGCTGAAGCTGAGACTCTAATTCTTTGGTCACCTGATAAGAACTGACTCACTGGAAAAGACCCTGATGCTGGGAAAGATTGAAGGCAGGGGGAGAAGGGGATGACAGAGGATGAGATGGTTGGATGGTATCACTGACTCAATGGACATGAGCTTGAGCAATTCTGGGAGTTGGTGATGCACAGGGAGCCTGGCGTGCTGCAGTCCATGGGGTCGCAGAGTCAAACACGACTAACAACTGAACGACAACCTGACACTCTCAAGACAGGCAGGACTCCTCCGAGTTTCTCTGAGTTTAGGTTCTGGCATCTGCCCTTGATAAACAGAACACACCCTGCCGCCTCCTCTGCTCTGGATGGTTGTGGCTCATGTTCCGACTTTCAAGATCAAGAGGACTTAAAAAAAAAATCACTTTACATTTTTTTTAAAGATTGTAGATTTAATAACGTCTCAGTTTAAAGTTTAATTTTCTAAAGCCTCTTAGTAGCACAGTGTGACAGAAAGCCTAGAAAAACGAGGTGACCCAGGTGAACCCCTGCTTTCAAAATTCCTCATTGTCTCCAGAGGGAACATGACTCAGTCCCTCTGAACACAGGCCTCTCCTCTCAAGGGACCGTGTTCTCTGGGCAGCAGGGCCCACATCTGACTCAAGGGTGCCTGCTCCTTTCTCTTTTGGGCCAGCCTTCAGAGGACACGGAGCCTGTGAACTAACTGAAGGGTGGGGTCACCTTTGGCCCTGTGCCTTTGGCTTGGATGCAAGCTGTCTTTGAAGTGGTCCTGATGATGTGAGAAGGCCCCTGGTGGCCCTCAAGACCGGAGTGCTTGGCATTGTACAGAGTTTGGGGTTCTGTGGATGTTTGTTTCCAAAGATGGGTACCAACATTCTGCTTGTGTTTTTGTTAAGTCACTTCAGTCGGGTCCAGCTCTTTGCCACCCTAAGGACTGTAGCCCTCCAGGCTCCTCTGTCCATGGGATTCTCCAGACGAGAATACTGCAGTGGGTTGCCATGCCCTCCTCCAGCGGGTCTGTCCGACCCAGGGATCGAACCCACGTCTCTGATGTCTTCTGCATGGGTAGTCGGGTTCTTTACCATTAGCGCCACCTGGGAAATCCTCCCAAATCCTCGCCAGTCCCTATTCTCTCTTTTAAAAAAATATTTGTTTGCTTATTTGGCTGTGCCAGGTCTTAGTTGCAGCCTGTGGGATCTTTGATCTTTGTTGCAGCATGAGGGATCTAGTTCCCTGTCCGGGGATTGATCCCAGGCCCCCCTGCATTGTGAACACAGAGTCTTAGCCACTGGACCACCAGAGAGGTCCCCCTATTCTCTTCTGAAATGTGGCTGCGTCTCTCCTCTCATCTGAAGGTGGAGTCCTTTGCCTCTCTCCTTGAGACTCGGATGGCCCTTTGACCTGCTTTGCCAGCAGAAGAAGTGATGCTGTTTCATCTTCAAACCTGTGCTGCTGCTGCTGCTGCTGCTGCTAAGTCGCTTCAGTCGTGTCCGACTCTGTGCGACCCCATAGACGGCAGCCCACCAGGCTCCACTGTCCCTGGAATTCTCCAGGCAAGAACACTGGAGTGTGCATGATGGGTTCCCCCCCCGCACCCGCTCCTGCCCCCTCCTTGAGGATGCAGATCCGGTGAGCAGGAGTGAGCTGAAGCAACTGGTCACGTGTGAGCAGCTCTGGTTCCTGCCTGCTTCCTGTGAATGGATCACCCAGCACAGGACTTTTCCAGATCTGCAGGCTTGCATTGGACACTTTACAGGCTGGCTTCAGAGCAAACATTCTCAATCTCTGCAAAAGGAGGAATCATAATCCTTTGATAATATTTTCTTAAGAGCAGTAAACTGTGTGTCCTCCTTTGTACGAAACCTTCCCCTCGCAGTCTGGAGCAGTAGCTCAGCTTTTCACTAACTAGCAATGTGGCCTCAGCCTTCCTACCTGTAAAGGTAAGATGGCACAATCTGTGTTTGGTGGAGATGCTGGAAAATTGAGCTTCCCCCCCCCNAATTCTGGGAGTTGGTGATGCACAGGGAGCCTGGCGTGCTGCAGTCCATGGGGTCGCAGAGTCAAACACGACTAACAACTGAACGACAACCTGACACTCTCAAGACAGGCAGGACTCCTCCGAGTTTCTCTGAGTTTAGGTTCTGGCATCTGCCCTTGATAAACAGAACACACCCTGCCGCCTCCTCTGCTCTGGATGGTTGTGGCTCATGTTCCGACTTTCAAGATCAAGAGGACTTAAAAAAAAAATCACTTTACATTTTTTTTAAAGATTGTAGATTTAATAACGTCTCAGTTTAAAGTTTAATTTTCTAAAGCCTCTTAGTAGCACAGTGTGACAGAAAGCCTAGAAAAACGAGGTGACCCAGGTGAACCCCTGCTTTCAAAATTCCTCATTGTCTCCAGAGGGAACATGACTCAGTCCCTCTGAACACAGGCCTCTCCTCTCAAGGGACCGTGTTCTCTGGGCAGCAGGGCCCACATCTGACTCAGGGGTGCCTGCTCCTTTCTCTTTTGGGCCAGCCTTCAGAGGACACGGAGCCTGTGAACTAACTGAAGGGTGGGGTCACCTTTGGCCCTGTGCCTTTGGCTTGGATGCAAGCTGTCTTTGAAGTGGTCCTGATGATGTGAGAAGGCCCCTGGTGGCCCTCAAGACCGGAGTGCTTGGCATTGTACAGAGTTTGGGGTTCTGTGGATGTTTGTTTCCAAAGATGGGTACCAACATTCTGCTTGTGTTTTTGTTAAGTCACTTCAGTCGGGTCCAGCTCTTTGCCACGCTAAGGACTGTAGCCCTCCAGGCTCCTCTGTCCATGGGATTCTCCAGACGAGAATACTGCAGTGGGTTGCCATGCCCTCCTCCAGCGGGTCTGTCCGACCCAGGGATCGAACCCACGTCTCTGATGTCTTCTGCATGGGTAGTCGGGTTCTTTACCATTAGCGCCACCTGGGAAATCCTCCCAAATCCTCGCCAGTCCCTATTCTCTCTTTTAAAAAAATATTTGTTTGCTTATTTGGCTGTGCCAGGTCTTAGTTGCAGCCTGTGGGGTCTTTGATCTTTGTTGCAGCATGAGGGATCTAGTTCCCTGTCCGGGGATTGATCCCAGGCCCCCTGCATTGTGAACACAGAGTCTTAGCCACTGGACCACCAGAGAGGTCCCCCTATTCTCTTCTGAAATGTGGCTGCGTCTCTCCTCTCATCTGAAGGTGGAGTCCTTTGCCTCTCTCCTTGAGACTCGGATGGCCCTTTGACCTGCTTTGCCAGCAGAAGAAGTGATGCTGTTTCATCTTCAAACCTGTGCTGCTGCTGCTGCTGCTGCTGCTAAGTCGCTTCAGTCGTGTCCGACTCTGTGCGACCCCATAGACGGCAGCCCACCAGGCTCCACTGTCCCTGGAATTCTCCAGGCAAGAACACTGGAGTGTGCATGATGGGTTCCCCCCCCGCACCCGCTCCTGCCCCCTCCTTGAGGATGCAGATCCGGTGAGCAGGAGTGAGCTGAAGCAACTGGTCACGTGTGAGCAGCTCTGGTTCCTGCCTGCTTCCTGTGAATGGATCACCCAGCACAGGACTTTTCCAGATCTGCAGGCTTGCATTGGACACTTTACAGGCTGGCTTCAGAGCAAACATTCTCAATCTCTGCAAAAGGAGGAATCATAATCCTTTGATAATATTTTCTTAAGAGCAGTAAACTGTGTGTCCTCCTTTGTACGAAACCTTCCCCTCGCAGTCTGGAGCAGTAGCTCAGCTTTTCACTAACTAGCAATGTGGCCTCAGCCTTCCTACCTGTAAAGGTAAGATGGCACAATCTGTGTTTGGTGGAGATGCTGGAAAATTGAGCTTCCCCCCCCCAACCAGCAGCGCTGGGCAGGGGCTTTGTGATGACTGTGTCCATCTTTCTGGGACCACTCGAGTTGGTCGGCCTCCTCTCCTGGCTTGATCCATTTTCTGGACCCAACACCCATATATGTCTTGGACTGAAACTGACTTTTCCCTGTCAACATTCAAGTCTGATGTCACGTTCCTCCGTGGCTCCCGGGTCCCATGACTTGCCTTCTAAGCACGGTCCCTGCGGGCCCCTCCTGCCTGCCCGGGGGTTCCCGGGGCAGCCCCGCCCGCTCGGTTCATCTTGGCTTTGAAGTTGAGACCCAGACACCCCTCAGCAGGCACCGTCCTTTGACTTCTATCTAGAGAGGGGGTTGGCTATGTGGAGTCATTCATTTCTTGCCAAAATCATCTTCTTGTGTGTTTCTGGCCAAGGTTAAGGAAAAGAAAGAACAGCAAATGTCCTGGAAAAGAGCCCTTCTCTATGTTCTGAATGATCCTGAGCTTATTAGGTCTGTCCTTAAGTGAGACTCAAGAAGAAAGCTCTCATAAAACGTTCAGGTTGGAGAATCCTACCTCCCAGCCTCTCCTCCTCCCCAGGTCTATCTTTGCTGCATATCTGTCTGTTGGCTCCACACCAGGCTCCCAACCTGCTTATGCTTTGTGTCTTCCCCTCTATCAAAAATGTTCTCAGGAAGGGCTCTTAAAAATCTACGTCTACTTTGCTGCAAACTACCATGACCAATGTTATAGTGTGCTGCTGTGTGCTAAGTTGCTTCACTCATGTCCGACTCTTTGCAAACCCATGGACTGTAGCCCACCAGGCTCCTCCGTCCATGGGATTCTCCAGGCAAGAATACTGGGGTGTTATGCCCTCCTCCAAAGTTACTGTGAAAGTTAAGTTGCTCAGTCATGTCTGACTCTTTGCGACACCATGGACTGTAGTCCACCAGGCTCCTCCATCCATGGGATTCTCCAGGCAAGTATACTGGAGTGGGTTGCCATTTCCTTCTCCAGGGGATCTTCCCAACCCAGGGATCAAATCAAACCCAGGTCTCCCACATTAGAGGCAGATGCTTTAACCTCTTAGCCACCAGGGAAGGTTGTTACTGTAATGAGTATTAAATACAGTAGGGGATAAAGCTTGAAGTCAAAGGAATGACTCTCTAAATGTGGAATATTGACCTTGACTGGCAAGCTGATACTGAATTGAAGGGTTGTGTAGTCAGGGTGAAAGAGTCTCACTATTAAAGAAACTAGGAGAGCCTCTAATCACATGTGTTGATCACTAACTACCTTTTGGAAGCCTACTCCAGAACTGAGCAGCAAATGCTGAGAACCTACCCTGTGCTCAATCAGGTCACACACAGTAGGGGGTGCTGGTAGTGACCTTGACCTTGTCATGTTCCCTTGACTGTGCTCCTGCCTGGACTTCTGGGAGCCCCTGTTCCTGTCACATGGCACTTCCCATTGTCCATACATTCCCAGTGCATGCTTCTTCTTTTCCTCTCCTCCATGTGACTCTTGACTCTAAGTCCGGGTAACTCTGTGGTGGTTTATGTTAGTGGGGGAATTGGGACTGCATCTGGGGGGTCACCTATCCCCGCTGGGCTCCCTTTTCCACTCTGAGCAGTGAATACTCCCTCCCCTAACTCCAGCAGCTGGGACAAGATTTGCAAAGTAAGAATGACTGGCACCAGAAAATTTGGGAGACCTCCTGCAAATGAGCCATCATGGGAACTGAGATATAAGTATTTGTTCAGGTTGAGTGTAAAGAAGTTAGTCTTCTTTACCTTCACCTCTGGTTTTTACATGTCAATCAGTCATACATTTGTGTGTGTGTTGATTTTAAAGCTTGGTTCTATGTGGGCACAATTCAATGAATGTTCCCGAGTCATTCACACTTTAATATGAAAGAAGGAGGTGGAAGAGCAGTTAATATCTAGAGAGTGTCCTGGTGGTTCCAGACATCATCAGGGCCGCTCTGCTCATGGGTTGGGAGCAGAGTACGTGGGTGTCCGGGGGCCCACTTCACATTACTTGGCTTCTACTTGTATAGAAAATTGGAGTTATGTGGCAGTAATGTGGCCAAAACACATCCCGTCACTCTCACTCCGATGTTTAAGCCATGACTTGTCAGTGGTACAGGGACTAAGACACAATTTTGAATGGATGCTGGGTCTAATATGGTTATGGATCAACCTCCCTGGTGGCTCAGATAGTAAAGAACCCACCTGCAATGCAGGAGACCTGGGTTCGATCCCTGGGTCAGGAAGATTCCCTGGAGAAGGAAATGGCTACCCATTCCAGTATTTTGCCTGGAGGATCCCTGGCAAGAATGGACAGAGGAGCCTGGCGGGCTACAGTCCATGGGGTGGCAAAGAGTCAGACACGACTGAGTGACTCACGCGTTATGGTTATATATCAGGGAATAAACTCTGATAATATGTAATTGGAAATGTTTTCTGTCTTTTGCTTAACTTGGTAAACGTGGTAAATGGTGTGAACTCTGCTAAGAGAAAGTAATTTTTTACAAAAAGAAGAGTCATCTTAAAAAGTTACAAACATAATTTAGTTCATGACGTGAAATTTCCTGATCAAAGCAAATCTGTACTGTAGATTTGAAAAATCATATGCATTTTCATCTGTAACTGGTGCTCCAAGTCGCTTTCTTTCTCTTTTTAAAACTGAAGAATAGTTGATTTACAGTGTTGTGCCATTGGCTTTCTCAATTCAAGATTCAGAACATCTGCAAGGTCCCTCAAAATGAGTCCTGGGGTCGGGGTGGGTCTCCAGGGAGCTCTTGCCCCTGGTCCACCCAGTACTACTTGGCTCCACCATTTCTTCTTCTCTTTTCATCCACCCATTCATCAGCCCATCTTATTGTTTTTAATTTCTACGAGAGCTGCACTTCTTTTAGGCATTCTGCATTCTGCACTTTTAGGCATTTCTAAGAGAGCTGGATGAAGCACAAGCTGGAATCAAGATTGCCGGGAGAAATGTCAATAACCTCAGTTGCGCAGATGACACCACCCTTAAGGCAGAAAGTGAAGAACTAAAGAGCCTCTTGATGAAAGTGAAAGAGGAGAGTGAGAAAGTTGGCTTAAAACTCAACATTCAGAAAACTAAGATCATGGCATCTGGTCCCATCACTTCATGCAAATAGGTGGGGAAACAATGAAAACAGTGAGAGAGTTTATTTTGGGGGACTCCAAAATCACTGCAGGTGTTGACTGCAGCCATGAAATTAAAAGATGGTTGCTCCTTGGAAAAAAAGCTATGACAAACCCAGACAGTGTGTTAAAAAGCAGAGACATCATTTTGCCAACTTTGTAGACCAAAACCTAGACAGTGTATTAAAAAGCAGAGACATCACTTTGCCATAGCTTTGTCTAGTCAAAGCTATGGTTTTTCCAGTAGTCATGTATGGATGTGAGAGTTGGACTATAAAGAAAGCTGAATGCCAAAGAATTGATACTTTTGAACTGTGGTATTGGAGAAGAGTCTTGAGAGTCCCTTGGACTGCAAGGAGATCCAAGCAGTCCATCCTAAAGGAAATCAGTCCTGAGTATTCATTGGAAGGACTGATGCTGAAGCTAAAACTCCAATACTTTGGCCACCTGATGTGAAGAACTGGCTCATTGGAAAAGACCCTGATGCTGGGAAAGATTGAAGGTGGGAGGAGAAGGGGACGACAGAGGGTGAGATGGTGGAATGGCATCACCGACTCAATGGACATGAGTTTGAGTAAACTCCGGGAGTTGGTGATGGACAGGGATGCCTGGTGTGCTGCAGTCCACGGGGTCGCAAAGGGTCAGACACGACTGAGCGACTGAACGGAACTGAAGAGAGCTGCACATATCCGTGCCCTGCATCCCTACACATGCCATTAACCGTTCAATATTTGTTATGGCTTTTCGTATAGTGTCAGTCGTACTACCTTGAGTGTTGATATTGTCTGGAGTTGGAGGAGGAGGCAGCTCATTTCATTTTTACCTGCAGCCCCCTCTCTCTGCAGGAATCAGATTTAAGTCCATGGGGCACTGGGCCAGAGACAAAGGAATCACAAGTTCAGACTAAGTGTATCCAGCAAGAAACGAAAATTGGAGAGTAGGTTTTTGCAACCCTCCCAACATCCTGCATAATGTGAAAATAATAGGTCAATTAGTCAATATGTTGTGTTTTTTTTTTTTTTTTTTTTTTTTTTAAGCATCCTTGTCAGGTTTTGGTCTGTCTCTTATACACATCTAGATGTGTATAAGAGACAGCTCTATGACCCACCNAAATAATAGGTCAATTAGTCAATATGTTGTGTTTTTTTTTTTTTTTTTTTTTAAAGGCATCAGGCCAGCCCGCTGTTGGAATTCATACAGACCTGACAAGGAACCACTGTCTGAACATTGAGCTTCTTAGCTGGTTCCTTTATTGAGGGGCTGATGTAATAGGTATCTGAAGAAACTGCTCAGAAATCTTACTGAGCCACTGCCAAACCATAGAGCTGTGGAACCGATCCTTCAGCTGCTTGAGCATCGTTCTTTTAGGTGTGGGCTGTGGTGTCAGGGAGCGGAGGCAGTGAGACCTGCACTGAGCATCTTGCCACGCACTCAGCAACCCCCTTGCCAGTCCTGGCAGGCCACGGATTTACAAGGGAAAATCCCCTTTGACAATCTGTAGCCATCAACAGGTGATTAACTGAAGTTGGCTACCCCTCCCAGGGAGAGGGTGGAGGGCTTTCATTTTAATAAGCTTGCCAATGCATTTATTTAGAAAGACAAAAAAGGTTCAGAGCAGGAATGCTCTAATTAATCTATCAGCCGACCTGGAGGAAGGAAGGGAATCTTTTAAAACGATTTTACGGTATATAGTTGCTTTCCAGGTGGTGCTAGTGGTAAAGAACCCACCTGTCAATGCAGGAGACTTAAAAGGCATTCATTTCCTGGGTCGGGAGGATCCCCTGGAGGCGGGTATGGCAGCCCACTCCAGTGTTCTTGCCTGGAGAATCCCATGGGCAGAGGAGCCTGGCGGGCTACAGCCCACAGGTCGTAAAGCGTCGGACACAACTGATGCAACTGATCACCCAGGCTTAGCTGTTTCACAGTGACATGTTAGTTTCTGCTGTACAGCAAAGTAGATCAGCTGTGTGTTTACACACATTTCCTTTTTTTTTGGAGGAAAGGAAATCTTTGAAACAACAGTTGTGCATCCACAGAAGGCAGTTTTTGTTTTTACCTTTCGAATATGAATTTATAATAATAAAGTTCATCTTTCTTTTGGCAGTCATTTCCTGCAATTATAAAACAATATGAAGCCTGACTGTAAATAGGATAGGGTCAATGTTACTTCAGCAAAAGCACAAAAATACTGAGCTGTGGATGGCTGGGGAAAAAATAAGGCTTTATTTTCCACGCATTTTGCTGTATTTGCTAAACTCCTCCTAGAATTAATAATTTTATAGCCAGGATGAGGATAGGAGAGAAGTTTCATAGTCTCAAAAGTGCTGAATGAGCAGGTTCTCAGAAACATTTGTAATTAGCCCTTGTTCTTCAACAATATTAAACTGTTTGCCTCTAAGATTAGTTTATTGGCTTTTGCCTTTGTTAATGCCGTTGGTCTGTTTATGTGCTATGCTGTGCTACCAACACAGAAAAACCCTCAGCCTCACGTGTCCGACTGCTCTTAAATTGGACCTAACTAAGTTAATGAGGTGTAATGTACTAAAATCTTCTTTTAAAATTAAACTTTTTTGTTTTGCTGAAAAATAAGTTTTCTGCAAAATTTAAGTCACGTGATAAAGCAACTGTAGAATCTATATTAAAACATCAAATCAGAGAGAAACAGTGGCCTTCCCATGTCACTGTCCATGTCTCTCTTCTCCATCAACAACACCCAGGTTTTCTAGGCGGAACTGTCACCTACAGGGTTCACAGCTCAGGACTGGGTTTGGATTGGATTAAGCCCATTGGTATATGCAGCGATTATATTTTCTAAAGATGGCCGTTCTTCTAGATGTTCTAGTACCTTGTTGCTCTTCCATTAAGAGGCAGAGTCTGTGTACCTGCCTCTTGAAGCTGGGTGTGTTTTTGTGACTGTTTCACTCGGTAGCATAGGGTGAAGTCACACTGCATGGTTTCCGAGGCTGGGTCACAAAAATGCCACTCACTCACTCACTCACTCACTCACTCTTGTTCTCCTGGGACCCTCCAAGGTGGGCACTCTGACAGTTCTGAGACCTCCACGCTATGAGAAAGTGAAAGTGAAGCCGCTCAGTCGTGTCCAACTCTTTGCGACCCCATGGACTGTAGCCTACCAGGCTCCTCCGGCCACGGAATTTTCCAGGCAAGAATACTAGAGCGGGTTGCCATTTCCTTCTCCAGGGGATCTTCCCGACCCAGGGAACGAATCCAAGTCTCCTGCATTGCAGACCAACTCTTTACCTTCTGGGCCACCAGGGAAGCCCTCCACTCTGTGAGGGAACCCAAGAGTGGCCCAGCTGGAGAGATCACACGGAGAAGCTCCAAGACTCTAGGAGGAGGGCCAGCTCCCAGTACCGACTACCCCGCCCCCACCTTTGCATCTCCCAGCCCCGTCTGACTGCAGATGTACAAGAGACTCCAAGCCAGAGCTTACCCATGAGAGCTTACTCAAATTCCTAACCTACAGAAACCAGGAGCCACAAGGAAGTGATTGTCGTTCGAGTCCCTAAGTTGTGGAGTGACTTGCTATCCGGGGCCAACAGCCAGGAAGTAGGTCTCATCTCTCTGGCCACAGTGATTGTTGCAGGATGGACATGTGACCCAGTCCAGCCTGATCAGGGTAAGCCTGAAGCAGTTTGCTGGGAGTGCTGGAATCCTTCAGGCTTGGTAGGCTGAGTACACAGGCTCGGGAAGATACTGTAGCTGTCTGAGTGTAGCGAAGTGAGACAGCCAGCAGGTGAAATCAACACACATGGCAAGCCAAGCAGAGAGAGGGATCATGATGACATCACCGTGCTCTGTATCAAGCTGCACCTGAAGCCACCTGATTTATTCATTACCTGCTGAAGTCATCTACGGTCAAAAAATTCCGGAATTGTGAGTCACCATACAGATTGCAGAATTCAATACGTCTTATGATACCTGAACCTTTTCTATATATATATTTTTCTGATCCATGACCAGCTAGACATTAGACAGTCTTCAATGACAGGACACTCACAGCCGTTTTTGGGGCATCAATTCTATTTCCAAGGAGCTTTAACCGTTGAGCCAAAATCTGTCTCTCGACCACAGTTTTCATGAGGCAAATGGTGAATGTGTGTGCGTGGGCTCAGTTGCTCAGTTGTATCTGACTCTTTGTGACCCCTATGGACTGTACCCCACCAGGCTCCTCTGTCCATGGAATTTTCTAGGCAAGAATAGTGGAGTGGGTTGCCATTTCCTACTCCAGGAGATCTTCCCGATTGCATATCCTATATGGACAGGTGGATTCTTTATTGCTGTGCCACCTGGGAAAGGTAAATTTCAGCAAGTTGCTTAAGAAAGAATTTCATGAAATTCAAATCACCATGATGGAGCGATGTGGGCTGGATGCCGTAATGGCTTGATTAGCAATTGTTTGATCACTTTATGCTTAAAGAGCACTGATTCATTGATCAACCTAAATCAGCATCTGATAACAATGACTGAATCCAATAAGAGAAAATTGGAAAAAGATAAACATAATTTTTTTCCTTTATTCCTCTCAAAATCAACCATATAAGTAGAAGAGAAATGAAAACTGATAGAGTTCAGAGGTACCAGATACAGAAAGACTTAGAAATTTCACTTGTCAAAAAGGCTTGATGCAAGGCAAGAGGGTTATGTACTTATTTTTAAAAGTTCTTGTGATCTTAAATTATTTCAGCAGAAGCACAGTGTCTAAAAAATGGCTGGTGATTCTCTTTTCTCTGTGCTGGTTGGACTTACTCTAGAGTACAATGCTGGCTTTGTGGATGCCACATGCTAAGAAAGAAACTGACCAGTGTATGTTTAGAAGCAACTGGGGAATAGTGAGAAAAGCTGAAATCTTATCATAAGGGACATGGTTGATGGATATGGACATGGGCCTGGAAATGACTCTGTAACATCTGGGCGTCTGGAAAGTCTGGTCAAGTCACTATTTTATCCTTTCGGGGGAAGCTCCCTGGAGGAAGATTCACAATAGCCTGCCAAGGGAGAACTTTAAAAAGCTACATCTTCTGACATATCTCTGCCTTCATCTGCAGGACTGGAAAATTCTTGAGGTGCTGATGGGAGCTCCAGAACCATTTCCTCAGAAAAATCACAGAAACTAAGGAACTTGAAAAACTTTTGAGTTTACAGATTCCTCTGAGAAACACACATCCCATGCAGAGAAGGCCTGTCCATTCATTTCCTTCTGCCTGTTTCCTCTTCTCCAGAGAAGCAAATGTTACAAAGTCACTGCTTGAAATTGCCAAGCATGAAGGGTTATTTTTGTAGAGATTTTCTTTCTCTTTCTCACCTTCAGAGCAGTGCAAAGATCATTAAAACTTTCTCTTTTGCTGGCAGTTTTTTTTTTTTTTTCCCCATCTTTTCCTTAATACATTTTTTGTTTCCGTCCCTCTTTCTGGTCTCTTCTTGCCTGCCTCTCCTTTCTCAACAAGGGAAGAAGGCAGGGATGTGGTGGCAGGGGTGTCAAGGCTGGGGAGCATAGCTGGAGAGAGGCTTGAACTGGCCATTGGATCTTTCTGTTTCTTCCTTGACCTCTGACCCTCCCTTCCTGCCCATGCACCCTCCGCCAGGTCCCATCTTGTTGTTGCTGTTGTTGTTGTTGTTTATTTTTGATCGGAGAGTAATTGCTTTACAGTATTGTGTGAGTCTCTGCCATACATCAACATGAATCAGCCATAGGTATACATGAGTTCCTTCCTTTTTGAACCTCCCTGCTACCTCCCATCCCATCCCACCCCACTGGTTGTCACAGAGCACCAGGCTGAGCTCTCTGCAGCATACAGCAAATTCTCACTGGCTATCTGTTTTACAAATGGTAATGTGCATGTTTCCGCACTCCTCTCTAAATTTATCCTGCCCTCTCCTTCCCACACTGTGTGCACAAGTCTGTTCTCTATGTCTGCATCTCCACTGCTGCCCTGCAGATAGGATCATCTGGGTCCCATCTTCACTCCAGAATTCTGAAGATTGTATGGCACTCCGATAGGAGTCTCTATGTGGTAGCCATGTTGACTTCACCGGAGAGATCTGGGCATTGGGAGTTGGTGATTACTTGTGTAGATCCTGAGCTTTGATAAAATATGATTTCAGTGAACATTTGATGTCAGCTTGAATTGTAACCGAAATTATTTTTAGTCTTATCTCTACAAATGGATTATAAATGTCTCGTGGGTTGAGACATTTGTGTATTACCTTTGTGCCTTTCACAGGAAATGGTAACACAGCTAATATTACTGCCTCTGCAGTAATATTATAACGTGTGCTGTGTGCTCAGTTGCTCAGGGGTATCCAACTCTTTGCAATCCCATGGACTATCGTTCTCCAGGCTCCTCTGTCCATGGAATTCTCCAGGGAAGAATACTGGAGTGGGTGGAAGATGAGACCAGATATATGCCCACCAAAAGGAAAGGAAATCAGAGTCTTAGAGAGATATCTGCACCCTCATGTTCATTGCAGGGTTATTCACTGTAACCGAGACTTAAGAAACAAGGTAAGTGTCCATCAGCAGATGAATGGATAAAGATGTATATTACATATATAACATATATGAAGTGAAGTACAAGCGTTAGTCGTTCAGTCGTGTCTGACTCTTTGCAACCCCGAGGACTGTAGCCCACCAGGCTCCTCTGTCCATGGGATTCTCCAGGCAAGAACCCTGGAGTGGTTTTTCCATTTCCTTTTCCAGGGGATCTTCCCCACCCAGGGATCAAACCCACATCTCCTACATTGCAGGCAGATTCTTTACCGTCTGAGCCACCAGGGAAGCCTATATAATGGACTATTATTCAACCCTAAGAAAGCAGGAGAATTTGACATTTGTGACAACGTGGACTGACCTTGAGAGTGTTAAGTAAAATAAGTCAGAGAAGACACACTGTATGACCTCACTTCCATGTGGAATCTGAAAAAACTGAAGTCATACAATCAGAGTGGAGTGGTGGTCACCAGGAGAGGGGGGGGGTGGTGAGGGAAAGCATTCACATTTCTGGTTAGAAGACGAGTGAGTTCTGGGGATCTAATGTGCAGCATGGTAATTGACGTTGATACCATGTATGATACATTTAACAAGTGTTAAGAGAGTAGATCTTCCATATTCTCTCCACAGGAAAGGAATCGTAACTATATGTGAGGGAGGTATCAGCTAACACTAAGGTGGTGATCATTTTACAGCATACGAGTACATCATGTCAGCACACTGTCCACCTTAATCTTATGCTGTGATGTGTCAATGACATTCCAGTAAAGCTAGAACAACAATGAAAAAGACAGCTCCAAGTGATCAGCTCCTGGGTGACCGGGAGTCGGTTAATAGCCGTAGGCGGTGAGAGTGCAGGTTATGGAGTCAGCTGCCAGACTGGAGCTCAGTTCATATCACAGCTACGAGATGTGTCCCTGTGGGTGAGTCCCTGGGCTGGGTCCCAGTTTTCCCACACAGAAAGTGGAATCATGCTGTATCGTGAGGCTTTGTTGTTTAGTTACTAAGCAGTGTCCGTCTCTTTGTGACCTCAGGAACTATAGCCCTCCAGGCCCCTCTGTCCATGGGATTTCCCAGGCAAAAATACTGGAGTGGGCTGCCATTTCCCTTCTCCAGGGGATCTTCCTGATTCAGGGATCGAAACTACGTCTCCTGCATTGCAGGCAGATTCTTTACCACCGAACCACTTGGGAAACCCATCATGAGGTTTATAAGAGTTAAATGAAATAATTTATGCAAAGCAGTTAACCAAGTACCTGAGGCCCATACTCAAAAATGTTAGTTATTAGTACTTCCCTGGTGCTCCAGTGGTTGGGACTTCCCCTTCCATTGCAGGGGGTATGGATTCGATCCCTGGTCGGGAAGGTAGGCTCCCCCATGAGTCATGGCCAAAAGACCAAAACAGAAAACAAGCAATGTTGTAACAAAGTCAGTAGAGATTTTAAAAATGGTCCACATTAAAAAAGAATCTTAAAAAAACTGTTAGTTATTGCTGTTTTCCTGAATATGGTCTTTACCTATATTTTGGGGAGCCTCCAAAATTTCCAGTGGGAAGCACAGTTTGCATCAGACCCAGCTGTGTCTGAGACACCAGCCCCTTCTTCCCATCGATGCTGCAGTGCAGCTTGTTGTCACAACACAAGGGGATTAAGCGTCACGAAGTAAAAACTCGTGGAGACCCTCCAAACATCCAATTCCCATGAATGCCTTACCAAAAGGGAATTGAAATGACTGGCTGAATTTATTCAGTGTATGTATTGCCAACTCCTGGATTTTCTTCATGTTCTATCCCATGTTCCAGTGTGTCCGGTTGTCTTAAATACCGTTCGGTCTGATTTTGTTTATGAAAATCAGGTGCAACCGAGCTGCCTTAAGCAAATAAAGCGTTCATTCCTTCCAGCCTCCAGCCTTAAGCCTATTGTTATATGTTCCGCACTCCAGCTTCACTTCCTTGCCGACACGCATCCTCCCAGTTCTGCCGGCCCAGAGCGTAAGTGATGGACATCTGTCAGTGGACCGGGACTGGCGGATGGTGACCAGGGGTCTAGGGCTTTATTTGACGACAGCATGGTGTCTTCAAAGGATTCCAGATCTGCGGCAGAGGAGCCAACGCAATTCTCATGAAGGTGGCTGTGCTCCTTGGCCAACTTCACGTTCTCGTGATGTTTTCATGATGGTGGCCATGCTCCCTGGGGTCTAGGGCTTTACTTGACAACATGGTGTGTTCAGAGGATTCCAGACCTGCAGCAGGGGAGCCAACGCAGTTCTCATGAAGGGGAGCCTGTTCAAGGGGCTCAAGAAGGGGGGCTTATCATTTGTCTAAAAAAGGTGCGTGCTCTCTGGCAAGGGTCTGGGTGGGAACCCTGCTTTCTCTCTGTGTTGATAACCTGCTGAACCATGCCTGGCCTCCAGGAGGGGAGCACAAAGGGCCTTGTCCGGTGGCAGCCACCCTGGCTCCATTTGGCATAAAACCCACAAGGAGAAATGTACAGAGGAAACTATTCAGGAGCGGGAACGAGGTGTATTTCAGACGTGAAGTCTGCAGAGAAAAATCTGTAGACTTTTTTTTTTTAAGGAAAAACAAGCCCCTGGAAACGAACTTTTGGAGAGAGATCGTTTATGCAGGAAATCTTCCCAGAAAGAGAAAAAAGAAATCAAGCTAAGACCAAATGAGAACATCCCCTCTCTGCTTCACAAGGAACAAAAGTGGGAGATGTAAGTTGAGACCTTTCACGTAAGTTGAGATGTAAGCTGAGCTTTTCAAGCTCACTGAAGCTCAGCTGGGGTCCTGGGTGGGCTGAGCAGAAATCCGGAGAGAATTGTCCTCCGTGCTGGTTGTCCTCTGTCTGTGCAGCCACTGCTCTGGGCCCTCACCTCTCTCTGTGGCTGGGGAAATCCCGCACGAGTGGCCACGTGCTCCTGGGCTGTTTATGCTTCCATTCATTGTCTCTTCTTTTCCCCTTCCTTTTTCTCCACTGTCTGGACACTCACCCCTTCCCTGCTGCTCCCCTCGCCCCCATTTTGGTTTTTTTTTTTTTTTTTGGTTGAGGTAGAGTTGATTTACAATGCTGTGTTAGTTTCAGTGTACAGCGATTTTTTTTTTTTAACCTTGTAAGTAAAGCAAGAAGAGAATAGAGAGCATCGAACAGAAGAGAAGAGCTGCTGCTGCTGAGTCGCTTCAGTCGTGTCCGACTCTGTGCGACCCCATAGGCGGCAGCCCACCAGGCTCCTCTGTCCCCGGGCTTCTTCAGGCAAAAACACTGGAGTGGGTCACCATTTCCTTCTCCAATGCATGAAAGTGAAAAGTGAAAGTGAAGTCGCTCAGTCGTGTCCGACTCTTAGCGACCTGATGGACTGCAGCCCACCAGGCTCCTCCATCCATGGGATTTTCCAGGCAAGAGTCCTAGACTGGGGTGCCATGGCCTTCTCTAAGAAGAGAAGAGAGGATAGAATTTAAGAGGCAGGACAGGAGAGTGAGATCAGGAACACTCCAGGCCCCTGGATTCTGGAGTCACGTGCAGTGCTACCACCGTCTCCGCTGCCCCCACCCAGAGGGGCAGCAAGGCTGAGGGCCTGGACCCAATGGGCTCCGATCTGGGTGTTTTGCTCACAAGATGCAGGAATTAGGGAACTGCAGAAATCTGATGTGCAATGAGCAGCCGGAAGGAATCCTTCTGCAAACTGAAGTGTAGAACTCCCAGCTCTGAGATGCCCAAGTAGTTTGGTCAATTTGGCATCAGTGCCAAGTCAAATGGTTTGCTATCTCTCACAGAGAAAATGATCTGTTTGTTCATTGATTTAGTAAGGGCCGTAGCACCTACCTATGCTCTTGTGTGCCCCCTGCGAAGTACAAAGCATTGTGCACCCTTAAAGTTCTGAAAGTCTTAGAGACGAGATAAGATTGTCAAGCAAGTGGCAACCTTTTTCACCTCCAGGGAAGGTGTCCCCTCCACCAGGAGCAGATACCAACCATCTGAGTGGTCATGGGAGGCCAAGAAAGACCCAACCCTCACAGGTGCTGGAGGGGGCCCCCATGGAGAAGACAGAACTGAAAGGTTGTTGTTGAATTATGACACCGGGATTCTTGGCCCCCAGAGGAGAAGAATTCAATCCGGGGCCAGAGACGAGGCTTGATCGCTCAGAG
>SJYV01052280.1:0-10586 GCA_006410875.1 Neotragus pygmaeus | reverse complement strand
GCACTCGCAGGGCACCGCGGACCCAGCCTCCGGCGCTGGGGCTGCTTCCCCCAGCCAGGGCTTCCCGGGAGCCCTGTGCCCCTGTCTCTTATACACATCTCTGCAGACTCACTTGGGTTTCAGATTTTGGGCCAGTTGACAGCCTCCGAGCCCTTCATGTGTCCTTTGGTCTCGGAGGTGAGATCGGCACAGAGCTGGGGAAGGGCTCCGGTGGGGACTGTGTGACCTGGGCTCTCCAGGTTGGTGGCTTCCTGCTGCTCCAGACTGCACTGGGCAAGGGTTCAGATTAGCCCGTGTAGCAGGAAGCTGGCCTTTGCCCAGCCTTTGGCCTCTCTCGCCCCCTTACTCTGGCTCCTGGGTGAGGAGAGGAGTCCATGAGGAAGGGCCTGGTCCCTCATTTTGCTGAGAATCCAACCTGGGTGTGCCGGCACTGTGTGCGAAGGGGAGACTCCTGCTGTAGACACCACATCCCAGTTAGAGACTCAGTTCTGGAAACAGTGTGTAGCTTTCGCCATGTTCATCAGTCAGCCTGTGCCTCAGCTTCCTCATCTGTAAACTGGGGGCGATGATCCATAACCTACTTTGCCAAGTTGTTTGAGCTTAAGGTGAGTTAACTCATGTGGAAATTCTCTGAGAGAGGATAGGAAGGATGTTAAAGCTATTTACCAAAAGTAACACATGAACAGAAACATTCACAAGGCACAAGTGGGCAGCTCAGTGAAGGTTCATCAGCACCCGGGTTAGGAAGCATCAGCAGGGCCCGGAATCCCCCCTAGGCCCCTTCTCAGCCTCCCCATCCCCAGAGGCCACACCGCTCCACCTGCGACCCCCGTGAAGTTGTTTTGCCTGGTTTCGAACCTTACGAGCGTTCCTCCGGGGACGTGTGCATTCACGTCTGCTGTGTGTGTTGGAATAGTAGGCTCAGAGGTAGCCCATGTGCTGAGTGCCAGTGCAGGAAGCCAGACAGTGGTGCAGAGCGGCGGTTGTATCACTTTCCACTCCCACCAGCAGTAGTGGAGTTCCCTGACTACACATCCTTGCCCACGCTTGATTTTTTGTCTACATGTTATTTCAGTTCAAGGAAGGGTTGTTAATATTTCTTTCTTTGTTGTCTCTGATGCAGATTTTGGAGAGGACCTTGGAACCTGATAGCTCTGACGAGGAGCCCCCGCCTGTGTACTCCCCGCCTGCCTACCACATGCACGTGTTGGACAGGCCTTATCCCCTGGCTCCCCCCACTCCACCTCCCCGGTAAGAATCTGCCCCCAGAGTGCAGGGTAAGGGGCAGGAGGATCGGGGTTGGGCACCCTGGCTGGTTCCCTCTGTATTCCACCTGGAACAGGCCTCTACTGCAGCAAAACACTTTAGCTAGAACCCAAGGAGAGTTTTCAAGCTCTCAGGATTCTAAGAGCAGACAGCCACTGACTTCCTACTCTGGGCTAGGACTGTGCTGAACACCCGGCAGGACACAGAGGTAAACAAGGCTCAGCCTTCACTTTCTGGGAGTCTGTAGTCGAGGGAGGCGCAGAGTGGGGATGACAGGGGGTTTACTGACGCTTCCCCTCCTCTGCCCGTGGCAGACATGACTAACTGATCACCGTGCTCTTGCCGGCTCGGGTAAGCCGGGACCTCAGAATCCTCTGCAACACAGCACTCACTGCCAGACAGTCATCAGTAATCAAGGACGTGGATATTTGGGGTTCTAGGGAGATTGTGGGGATGAGCAAGTAAGTCTCTTTTTCTAGGGTAATTTGATAATCAGAAGCAGAACAGTAGACTGCTGGGTGCCTGGAGACTTTTTCCAGGTCAGGAACTCTGTAATTTAGAAGTTTAAAATGAAGCTGGTCTCTGAAGTGCTTGTTTTTCTGGGCTCTGCATTTGAGCTGGGGCTTCCGGTATCCTTGCCTGGGAAATCCCACGGACAGAGGAGCCTGGCAGTCTACAGTCCACGGGGTCAGAGTCGGACACGACTGACCGACTAACACTTTCCGTGGTGGCTCAGGTGGTAAAGAATCCGCCTGCCGTTGCAGAAGACTTGGGTTCGATCCCTGGGTCGGGAAGATCCCCTGGAGAAGGAAATGGCAACGCACTGCAGTATTCTTGCCTGGAAAACGCCATGGACAGAGGAGCCTGGCGGGCTACAGGCCGTGGGGTTGCAGAGTTGGATATGGCTTAGCGACTAAGCAGCAACAACTAGCGTTTGAGGCGGCTGTTGGAGCCCAGGTTTCTCTTTGTCCTGGAGCTGCTCGTCCTGAGAATGACTGAGGCCTGGAATGGGGAGGGTGGGGGACTGATGGGACAGTCCTTGGGGACTGATCTTGCCTTTTGGGGATCCTGGGAGTCCTAGGCAGTAGTAGTGGAAAACTTTGTGGTCATCCAGGCATAGCTAACAATAACAACCACCGTTATTAAAAACCCTCAAACGCCAGAAAATGGCAAGGTTCTTTACCTATACGCTGGCATTCAAACCATCTAACAGCTGTGAGGTAGGCACTGGTGTCATCCCCATTTTATAGATGAGGAAACTGAGCCCCAGAGAGGTTTCATAACTTCCCTAAGACCACAGAGCTCGGACCTGAACCCAGGTCATTCTAACTCCAGAGCCAGTAAGCACCAGCCCCTGCTGTGTCCCGTCATCCGCTAATGAGAAAAACCTCTGTGATTGCAGCTCAGGGAGAGGACAGTGGNGAATTGGGAGATTAGGAGTGACATATAAGCACTACCATGTGTATAACAGATAGGTAGTGGGAACCTGCTATAAAGCAGAGGAAGCTCAGCTCAGTACTCAGTGATAACCTGGAAGGGTGGGGAAGGAGGGAGGTCCAAGAAGGAGGGAATATATGTATACATATAGCTGATTCATTTCATTGTACAGCAGAAACTAATACAGCATTGTAAAGCAATTATACTCCAATAAAAAGATAAAAAAGAAAGGCAATTGGAGTTTTATAACAACCTCATAAGGTTGGCTAGGAAATATACATACACACACGCACACACAATACCTGTATTTTTTCTTGTCAACAAGGTTAATCTATACAGTAAACTGAACAAGTATAGAGCTCAGTATTTTTCACATATTCTATATACCAATATAACCACCACCCAAATAGAGATATAGAACAATTCCAGCACTCTAGGAGTTTGTTTTATGTCCTTTTACAGTTAATCCTCAGCCTCGAAGAGAAGCAATCATTATTCTGAGTTCAATTACCATGTATTATTTTTGCTAGTTCTTTAATCTTGTGTAAATAGAATCATACTTCTTAATGCTTATCATTATGTCAGGAATAGTCATTCACATTGGTGCAGATAGCAATGGTTTATTCTTTTCAACTGTTGTGTAATGTTCCATTGTATGAATATGAAAGTGAAAGAAAGTGAAAGTGAAGTCGCTCAGTTGTGTCCAACTCTTTGCAACCCCGTGGACTGTAGCCCACCAGGCTCCTCTGTCCATGGGATTATCCAGGCAAGAATACTGGAGTGGGTTGCCATTTCCTTCTCCAGGGTATCTTCCTGACGCAGGGATCGAACCCAGGTCTCCCACATTGCAGGCAGACGCTTTAACCACTGAGCCAGCAGGGAAGACTTGTATGAATATACCTCAGTTAATTTATTCATTTTAATACTGATAGATATTGCATTGTTTCCTGTTCGGGGTTGGTAATAACCTGCTCTGGGTATGTTTGCCTGAGAGAGGAATTGCTGGATGATAGGGGGCAGGTATTTCATAAATATTGTCAAAGAGTTTTCCAAAGTGGTAGTCTGTATCTGATGGATTGGTAAAAGGATGAACCAGAAGACCCTCCAAACTTGGTAATCATTGCAGTCACTGGGGAGCTTAAAAATATGCAGATTCTTAGTTCCCATCGTAAATCTCCTGACTCAGGATGGATGCTTATCAGCCCACTGTGGGTTGACCAGATATGCAAGTACTCATCCCAGCCATCTTTCTTCAGCTTTCCCTCCCCAGGTGAATTTGTCTTTGTTTATATGAAAAGCAAAGCATTTTTTCTGGAAATGTTTATACTGGGGCACGAAAGGAAGACTTCAAGGCAGTTCCAGGATTCTGTTTCACACCACTGACCAACTGCAGATTTATATTCAAGCCCCTCCCCTATTGGTCCTGCTCCCCGACCATGCTGTCTTCCCCTCCTCACATATATTGACATCCTCATACACGGTCATTACACTGACAAGTTCCTAGCTCTGCTTTCTTGCTCATGCTGTGTCACTCCCATTCTCCAGAATGCTTTCTCCTTTCCTAATTAGAAGACCCTTCTCCCCATCTCATGTGATGCATGAAAGTTGAATGAGCATCAAGAGCCCTACATTTTCGTTTCCTGCCATTGCTACCCATATAAAGGAATTGGGTCAAGTCCCTTAACTCTCTGACCTTAGTTGAATCATCTCTAGTATAATAGGCTTGAGCTAGATTATTTCTAAGGTCCTTCCAAATTTTAATCATGATTTTTATCTGTCATCTTGCCCATCACTCAGATTCTGGCTCAAGCCTCCATCTTAAAGCCCTAAGTTGGACCATTCTAGCCCAGATTTTTGACCCTCTTCTAAACATGAGGCTTATTATCTGGGACATGAATTATCTCGTGATGCCTTTCATCTTACTGTTTTGAAGTATTAGTCATTTGTCATTTTTTAGTCTCTCATATATTCATTACTTTGACTTTGTAAACAACATACTATTAAGAGTGTTAAGTATGATTAATCATCTGGAAGCATATTCTTAAAAACATGTCACTCCATCACCTATTTCTTCTCTATTCCTCTCCATTAAGCTCTCATTATTTGGGCAAATGAGAGAAAATCTATTCTTTGTACGTCAGGAAATCACAAAGGGATACAATGAGTAGATGGGTAGATGGATGGAAAGACAGGTGGATGGATGGATGAGTGGATAGGCAGATGGATAGACAGATGATTGGAGAGATAGGTGAATAGTTGGGATGGATGGATATATTTTTTACATACTGATCTTTCCTACAAGATGCCCATCTGTACTAGGTGCCTCAGTATTATGTAAATGGATTTTTAAACCTAACAGGAAAAGGGTAAGGAGAGTTTATGTTTTCTTTTCTAGCATAAGTGCAAAGAATAAAGCTGAATTTAAGGTTAATAGCATTTATATTATATACCCAAGTTATATTGTTTCTGTTTCAGTATTGTTACTCAGTTTTATTTCCACTATAATGGGGCTGACAGAATAAATCCCAAGGACTGATGTGCTGCAACGTAATGTGATCCTTCTTTGATCCCATGGAAAAGACCTTTCCTAAGTTTTTCCCACCCTTGTGATTTGGAATGTGTAAGTGCAAGCTTTTTGAAGTGCAGATTCTTTTAAATCATTACAAGGAATTTATGAGATAATGTAGATAATGTAGGTTTCAGCTTTTCCTTACATCTAGAGCTGTATAGCCAACATGGGAGCCACTAACCACATGTGGTTATTTAAATTTAGATTTAGTTTTTTATTATCATTATTTTAGCTGTGCCACATGGCTTGTGGGATCTCAGTTCCCCAACCAGGGATTGAACCTGGGCCACAGCAGTGAAAGCCCGTAATCCTAACCACTAGGCCATCAGGGAACTCTCAAGATTTGATTTAAATAAAACTAAAAATTCAATCCCTAGTCAAACCAGCCACGTGTCAAGTGCTCAGTGCCATGTGTGATTGATTCTACTGGACAGCACAGATATAAAACATTTTAATCATTGGAGAAAGTTCTGTTGGACAAAAATACAGAAGAGCATTTGCTGTGTACCTTGGAGTCCAAATCTCTTTCCAGGATTCATGTTAGCTGCTCATTCATTGAGGGTATCAGGAATTCCTCAGGCAAATATCAAATGCTCCAAGCTGCATGGGCTCTTCCTGTCTATAAAGTATCTTCTATTGGAAGATACTCAAAGATGAAGAGGAAAGAATACAGGCAACCCAATACAATCACTAGTCACAGGCTCGGGGAATTCAGGCATCCCACTGATAATGTTTTTGAGACTTTCTGAAGAATACCTATGGGATTCACTTCCTGGGTATGTGCTGTGAACTTCTGTCTGATCCTTCCATTCTCTTTTGCCAGGCCCTCTTCCATCTACCAGCCTATCTTTTTACCTTATCTCAAAACTCACCAGAGCAAACACTGCTCTAGTTACACTCTTATCGCGTCCTACACCTGCCACCTGACTTCTCTGCTCTTGACTTCGCTCCCCGCTCCCTGATGACTAGGCTCTTCCCTCCATCTAGCCAAATGCTACCAATCTTTCAAGGCACAATTAAAGCCCTTCTCTTTTATGAAGCATTCCCCTTTTGCTTTCATTGATTTTTTTCCCTCCTTCCTAAGAGGCTTTCGCCTGTACTGTTAATTAAATATCGAATTTATCCTACCTTGTATTACTGGGTCCTTTTAAAAAAAATTATTTATTTTTTATTGAAGGATACTTGCTTTACAGAATTTTGCTGTTTTCTGTCAAACCCCAACGTGAACCAGCCATGGGTATACATATATCCCCTCCGTTTTGAAACTCTCTCCCATCTCTCTCCCCATCCCACCCCCCTCTAGGTGGATACAGAGCCCCTGTTTGAGTTTCTTGAGCCATACAGCAAATTCCTGTAGTCCTTCTATTTTACATATGGTAATATAAGTTTTCATGTTACTCTTGATGTGTTTTTTACTTCCTTTGTCCTATGGGAAGTTCCATGGGGTCTATAGCTGCTACAACGCCAAGGCCCACCTTCCATCTAATGAGGACAGTACCTACAGCTTGGTTGATGTTTGAGCAGTGACACGACAATAAAGTGCAGCAGCTACAAGTTCATACCCCTATAAATGGTGTTCTGAGGCTCAATTNGTCTATAGCTGCTACAACGCCAAGGCCCACCTTCCATCTAATGAGGACAGTACCTACAGCTTGGTTGATGTTTGAGCAGTGACACGACAATAAAGTGCAGCAGCTACAAGTTCATACCCCTATAAATGGTGTTCTGAGGCTCAATTTCCAACACTGGGGGAATTTCCACACATCGAACAAGCAATTCTCGGAACACCAGTTAGGTGCCTGAGAATTCAACTCAATTCTGACACTATCAAACCAGAGACAGCATTGGATTCCACACATTGACAGTTCAGTCCTACAAGACTCTACCACCCGCCACCCCCATTTTAGATGCCAGTCACAAACCTGTACTTCTGACCAACTGGCTAAAAATCAGAAGTCCCCATGACTCCCTGTCCTCAGGTTCCATTAATTGGCTAGAATGACTCACAGAACTCGGAAAAACATGTTATTTATTAAATCACCAGTTTATTGTAAAAAGATATAATGCTTTTATCCTCAGGAACAGCCAGGTGGAAGAGATACAGAAGGCAAGGTATGAAGAAAGGGACCTTCCATGCCCTCTCCAGGCACCACAAACCCTGCATCTCCACGTGTTCCCTAACCCAAGAACTCTCTGAATCCTGTCCTTTTAAAAAAAAGGTATTTATTTTTAATTGGAGGATAATTGCTTTACAACATTGTGTTGGTTACAACACCGTGAATCAGCCATAAGTATACGTATGTCCTCTCCCTCTTGAACCTCCCCCCACGCCCCACCTCTAGGTTGTCAGAGTATCAGATTGAGCTCCCTGCACCATACAGCAAATTCCCATTAGCTGTCTATTTTGCATATGGTAATGGTATGTTTCAATGCAACTCTCTCAACTTGTCCCACCCTCTCCTTCTCTTGCTCTGTCCACAAATGTGTTCTCTATGTCTGCATCTCTATTCCTGCCCTGCAAACAGGTTCATCAGTACCATCTTTCTAGGTTTCATATATATGCATTAATACACAATATTTGTTTTTCTGACTTACTTCACTGTGTATATCAGGCTTTTTAGTTTCATACACCTCACTAGAACTGACTCAAATTCCTTTTTATGACTGAATAATATTCTGTTGTATTTATGAACCAAACTTATTTATCCATTCATCTATCGACAGACATCTAGGTTGCTTCCATGGCCTAGCTGTTGTAAATAGTGCTGCAGTGAACATGGGGATACATGTATTGTTTTGAATTCTGGTTTTCTTAGGCTATATGCACAGTAGTGGGATTGTTAGGTCATATGATATTTTTATTTCTAGTTTTTTTTAAGGAATCTCCATGTTGTTCTCCATAGTGGTTGCATCAAAAAACATGGAACACTTCATGAATTCACATATCATCCTTGGGCAGGAGCCAAGCTAATCTCTGTATTGTTCCAGTTTTAGTATATATGCTGCTGAAGCAAGCACTGTCCTTTTGGATTTTTATGCAGGCTTCATTACACAGGCATGATTGATTAAATCATTGACCATTGACAGCTGATTGAACATACAGCTTCTCCCCAGAGGTCTGGAGCTAGGACTGAAAGTTCCAGCCTTCTAATCAGGCCTAGAATCACTTGGAAACCAGCCCTAATCCTTAGCTGCTTTCCAAAAGTCACCTTATTAACATAACAAAAGACGCCTTTATCACTCTCAACACACTTAGGAAATTCCAAGGGTTTTAGGAGTGTGAGCCAGGGACTAGAGAAAAACCAAATGCATATGAGAAATATATTTCTGAATGACCAAATATGTATTTCTTATAAATCACAATATCTTACCTTGTTTGACACAGAGACCAAAAGAGGTGCTGGAATTTGGCCTTGTCACAACAAATTCAAAGTAGAAGCACACTAGAACCCTGCTTTCCACATTCAGGTCCCAGTGCCTTCAGGGAAACTGAAAAAAACATCCAAAGTCTGATTCCATTTCCCTTCTCTGGACAGTGGGAGTTAAAACCCTACTGTTCTGAGGGAAGATGTCCTGAGTGATTCCAAGTTGGTCCCCTTCTGAGGGGATCATCCCAGTGATTACAGAGCTCCTCTACTGTTCTAGAGGCCCAGCTTCACTGGTTCCCAGGGGATTGGCCTTTTCTCAAAAGGGAGGACAATTTAATCTCTTGTAAGCATCTTTCCTAGAAAGTCTCTGTTGGAGGAGTTTACCTGAGTCACCAGTTCAAAACTTCGATAGAGTATGATTTTTCTGAAGCATATGCTGCCTCTCCTGAAGGAAACTCAGCTGGTGTCTCCCCACAGTGAGGGATCTGTCATAGCTGCTGGCTGTGAGAGTGCTCAGAGGGCAGCTGCAAGGGAAAGGGTTTGGCGCGGTTGGCGGNTGGCATCACTGACTCGATGGACGTGAGTCTGAGTGAACTCCGGGAGTTGGCGGTGGACAGAGAGGCCTGGCGTGCTGCGATTCACGGGGTCGCAAAGAGTCAGACACGACAGAGCGACTGAACTGAACTGAACTGACACAAGTCTAAAGTGGAAACATCTCATAATAAAAACTCAGTACTTAAAAGAGTGTTTGCTGTGTGCCAGGCACTGAAAGTACTTTATGTCTGTTAACTCATTGAATCTTCATAGCAGTCCCGTGAGGTAGGAACTACAATTTTATCCCCTTTTTACAGGTGAGGGAACTGAGGCACAAAAAGGTTAAGTAACTTGCCGAATCAAGAGTTGAATCAGGATTTGAACCCAGGCAAACCTGTTTGTCACTCCACCCTCCCCAATTCATCTTCACTCTCGGAGGCTCAGGGAGGCTGACTCCTTCATTTTATAGGTTAAAAGAGAAATAAATGCTGAAGATGAAAGCCACAACCTTGATATCAAATCTCTGTTGAAACTAAGAGTCAAGCCTCACACCTGCTAAGTGATGTAAGTTTTCTAAGCTGAACAGCCTCCCCAGGTATTTAATTCCCAAAGTCTTAAATACTCCCATGGCTTAGGCGAGAAGATTAGCAGAGGGGAGATAAAAGAAAAGAAACCATAACTGAATTCCAAAGTCCAAAGAAAAATCAGCACAATTTACACAGAAGTTTCAAAACTAAAGACTCTGAGAAGCTCTGAAATATCCATCTGCGAGGCACAGACGAGCATTTCTTTAGAAAGGCAGACTTGAGAAGGCAAAAGGTACAGGAAGCACACCCACAAATTCTCATTTCTCTATAAAGTTTAGTCATGATGACAGGCCCAGGAGGTGGGGTGGGAATGAAATCAACCACGTGACCCTTCCCAGCAGCTGTTGAACCCAGTCATTCCCGCAAGGCCGCGGGCTCCTTGTTAAGAATGCAGAGATCTAGGGCCAGTATCTCCCAGGATTTATGAGTAAGAGCCAGCACCAAGAGTACCTGTGGCCATGAGAGGTGATGTCAGGGAGTTGATTCAATCTCTGATACAATAACCTCACCGGGAGAGGCCTTTCGATGGCCGCAGTTCAGGGCCCTGCCCCACCTGTCAATAGGGCTCAGGTTCTTAGACCAAGCTGACTCAAGGGGTGACGTTCTGTATGGAAAAGCCACAGCTTTTCCACAAACAAGTTGGTCAACTCATTCATTCCCTTTTCAAGACTCCCACACAGTTGTGCTGAAGAATTTGTGGGGGAGGAAGTCTGCTGTCTGAAAACCCTCATATGAAACCAGGCTTCATTCTAACTGTCAGGTCCTGGCCCCCTCTGGCGTGAGGAAGAAACTATATGTGGAGACACAATCCTCTCGGGCCACACA
>SJYV01052278.1:0-19083 GCA_006410875.1 Neotragus pygmaeus | reverse complement strand
GGCGGCTCTGCAGCATCCTTCCAGGCAGCTACAGAAATGTGAGAATGGCAGGGGCCAGGCTGGGTGTGGAGCATGACTCCCGGGGCATAGTGCAGTTGGTCATGTGTTCCCCTGACCACCCTGCGTCCCCAGTGGAAGTGGGCACACTCACAGTGAGCTGGATGGCCAGGTTGTCGGCCACCTTGTCCAGGAGGGCAGTTGTGGGCTTCTCCTTACACAGCAGCACCAGCTCCAAGTCCAAATCCCCCTTGAGCAGCAGGCCCTTGGCCACGAGGCCAACACGCATCACACCCCTCAGGGTTCTGGTCATGTGCTCTGTCTTCTGCTCCCTGAGAACAGCCCAACACAGGCCCAGTGAGATTCAGGCTGGCCAGAACCCAGGGGCCCCGGAAAGGCTGGAGTTTCTTAGAAAAAGGAGAGGCTCAATCCTGCACTGGCCGGTCTCCCTAGATAGAAGAAAAACACCTTACAAAGCCAACCTACCCAGCCCCTTCTTTGCCCTCGTCTTCCGCGGGCACGTCCACATTCTCAGACTCGGCGTGGTCGCTGCTGCCTTTCTCTTGCTCATCGATCCAGTCCGACACAGCTTTGAGAGCCCGCTCCGTGTGGGACACCATGTTCTGGACCGCCTCCAGCTCCTCTTGCGTGGGGTAAACGGAAGAGTGCTTTGCCATCACATGGCGATCATCATTCACAAAAATTCTCACTGGACGCTAGAGATGTGAGAACTTAGTTTAAAACAATGTAAGGAGACCAAGCAGCTTGATACTTCATCTGTTCAGTTGTACAGCTCACAATTACACACATGAAAATAAGACTATATGAACACATCTGAAGATCTGAGAAGGACAACCAAACACAACAGCCGTGCTTTCTCTAGGCCATGGGAAGAAGAGAGCACATTATACATTTCTCTATTACTAGATCTGTTACACTACATACTTCAAAGAGTCTAATGAAAAATGATTATAAAACCAAATGCTTTGGGGAGGCAAGACAGGTGAAGGCTACTGAGAGGTACAAATTACCAAGTATAAAATAAATTAAAAAGACAAAATGTACAGGATAGGGAATGTAGGCAATATTTTATAATAACTTTATATAGAATATAAATATGAAATGACTGTTGTACACCTGAAACTAACATACTGTAAATCGACTATAGTTCAAAAAAAAAAAGAATCAAATGCTTTGGGGCAATATCACAAACATTTTTGTACATGAATGAAGAAACAGTATCTATGATTAAGAAAATAAATTTCTTACCATTTTTACTTCTCTTTATCTGTAGTGTCTGGAAATCAAATTTTTGCTTATCTTTTCAAATTGTGACAGATTTCCTTGCTGTTATCAATACTTCAACTATCTATAAGATCAGAAAATCTTTTTTAGTTTCATGTATTTCATCGGTGGAGGAGTCTGAGCAGTCAGATAATCCCACAGGAGGAAAGCGATGCTGCCTCAGGAAGAAGTCTGTTAACACAGCAGGACACATCTCTATTTCCAAGTAATCACTAAGGCAAGGTACAAACAACTAATTAAAAAACTCTCCCAAAATGAAAACAGCTGGTTTCTAGAAGCCACATTTGACTTCAGGCCCATACTCAAGATGATTTTTACTTTAAAAAAAATCTCCTTTCAACATTTCTCAATATGAAGTATGCCAAGTTTTACAAATAAACCTATTACCAAGCCTCCCCCAAATGGTATGGGTTAAAATGTTCAGCAAAATCTTGGTGTCTGGAGAAGGGAAAGAGAAGGAAGGAAGGAGCGAGCTCTGACCCTGAGGGTCATGAAGACATGGAAGGAGAGCAGGAAAGGCAGGGCCCCAGACGGCTGCTGTAGACTGGCAAGGCAGGACCTCCTGAAGCAGGAGGGGGACACGGCCCCCACAGCACATGGCCACCCCCGGGGTTCAGCTCTGGAGTGGCCGCGACAACTGAAGAGGACAACACAAGTCTCCAAGACAAACGTAGCTATAATTACAATTTTGGACTCTAAATAACATGCTGACTACAACCTACTCAATTCCCACTCTGTGCAAACAGTCTGGTCCACACTGAAATCTTCCAAATGAGTAAACAACCCAAAAAGCCTCATCAGCAGAGTAGGCAACAGATTGACTCCACCCATTCCATCCAACCACATAACAGCTAGCCCCTTCCATCCACACCGGTTGTTACCAGCCAGCACAGCAGGTTCATCTCAGAAAGGCATTAGCTTCAAGGATAAACTCGGACAAGACTAGCCCAAATGAGAATTTCCCATAATGTTTAGGACTAGCTAACTATCTCATCGAAAACTTAGGGGTTGCCAACTAAAACCTGAAAATCTAAGGGTGGAATGACAAGTGATACTCTTGCAGAGTCAGGTAAGACAACAGATGGGGTCTACTGCTTCATGACAGGGAGGGAGGAAAGAGAACCACAAGTCCCCAGGCTCAGCCCTGGCTGTGCCTGAGCCCTTGGTAAGCCAAGGGCTCAGTAGTCACCAAGTGGGAGCTTTTGCCACTACCTGTATGGCCTTCAAGTTCCTTGGAGCTTCCTTCAACCTGCAACATGGAATCTACCCCTCTACCTCTTCAAGGAGAGCGTGAAAATTAGATGAGTTGGCCTGTGGAAAGCATNGTGCCTGAGCCCTTGGTAAGCCAAGGGCTCAGTAGTCACCAAGTGGGAGCTTTTGCCACTACCTGTATGGCCTTCAAGTTCCTTGGAGCTTCCTTCAACCTGCAACATGGAATCTACCCCTCTACCTCTTCAAGGAGAGCGTGAAAATTAGATGAGTTGGCCTGTGGAAAGCATGGAGCACAAATCCCACACACCTTAAAAAAAAAAAAAGCAGCACTGACTTCTACTACAAGAAGTACATCATCAGGTTGTTGTGAGGGCTAATAATAAGCACATACAAAAGCACATCCTGGATAAGGAATGAATGACACCATGGCTGTGTTTGAAAAGAACATCTTACCTCAGATACACATTAAAGATAAATTTATGGCTTCAACTACACGCCTGGTTTTTGCTTGTTTTAAAATACTTCAGTGAGGGATTTCCCTGGTGATCCAGAAGGTAAAACTCTGCACTCCCAATGTAGGGCGCCTGGGTTCAATCGCTGGTCAGGGACTAGATCCCACATGCCACAACTAAGAGTTCGCATGCTGCAACCAAGACCTGGCGCAGTCAAAAGAAAAAAAACTCTAGGGGTGAGGTGGGGAGTGGAGAAGGGAACAGGACAAACCAACACTGGAAAACGTTAATACCTTTTGAAGATGGAGATGGGTAGAATGGGGATCACTGAGCGTGTCTGAAAATTTCCTTAACAGTTGTTTAAGTGCATAGCAAACTGAAGAATTCTTACAAAAGTCCAGCCATGGCAGGTAATCTAAAATGTAAGCCAAATCTCAGAAAATAAATTCTAAACAGACAAGAAATAGGCCTTTGGAAATCACAGCTGACTGGTGAGGAGCCCATGTAAACAGTCACCAGTCCTGGCCAAATCTACACTGAAACTTCATCATTCTGATAAAGAAGGATGATGTTCTTCACTGACTTAGTCAGAAGTATTCTGTGTGCACCTCCCCTGGACCAGGCCCTGAGTCAGAGGCTGGGATGGTGATGAACACAGCAGGCAAGCCCCCCGTTCCTGTGGACCTGGCCACCCTAAAGGACAAATGCCTTCCCTCCAAATCCAACATGGTGCCAGGAGCCAACACATCACCACTCTATACTTACCACTTCTTCATCTTAGTCTTCCTTCACCACAGATATCAGATACAGAGGCTTAAAAGTAACAGAGGGTTTAAACCAAGATTCCAGGGACCAAAGACCTTTTTATTAAGGGCTTTGTAGGACTGATACTGTCTAAAATCTTCTAAAAGGAGCTCCCAGAAGAAGTAGTTGATTCAGCACCTGATGCAGAACCATGGTAGGTGAGCCTGGGTCAAAATGCAGTATCAGAAAGCCAGGAAGAGACTTTCCTGGCAGTCCAGTGGTTAAGGCTGCACTTTCAAAGCACGGGGAGCAGGTTTGATCCCCGGTAGGAGAACTAACATCCCACATGCTGTGTCACATAGTCAAAAAATAAAGAGTTGGGGAAAAAAAGAAAAGAAAGGGAAGGAAGTGCTCAGTGATTACTGCTGGCGTGTCCAAAGGACAAAGGAGCTGACTTGTGAGGCCTCCCACTAGCTATATTTGAGGCAACTGAGTATCAAAAACAAAAAGGCCTGTATGAAGTTCTCCAACGCAGCAAGAAAACCACACTAATCGGCAATCGCCTCCGTGGGATGGTGGCAGGGACACCTGGGAAGGGTGCCAGGAGCTTTCTGGGGTGGTGGTCACAGTCTGCATCTTGATAATACTGTGGGGGATTATGCACTGACCAAAATCCACAGAATGGTATATGCAAGATCTGTGCATTTACCTCAAAAGGGGGAAAAAAAAAACTGTAAATAAATACTAGACTCCAGTTTAGATATTAACTGAAAAGACCACAACTTTCTGCTACCTTAAGAAGTATCATAAAAACAGATACTGTTAACTCTAGGGCTTTCCAAGTGGTGCAGTTACTAAGCATCCACCTGCCAATGCAGAAGACATAGGGTTGATCCCTCAGTTGGGAAGATCCCCTAGAGGAGGAAATGGCAACCCACTCCAGTATTTTTGCCTGGAAAACCAACAGAAGAGTCTGGCAGGCTATAGTCCATAGGGTCACAAAGAGTTGGGCAGGACTGAGCACATGTGCACACACATATTAGCTCTATTTCAATGAAAATAAAGTGGCTGAAAGATGAGAATAGAGAAGGAGAAAAGCGTGAAATACAACTGAAGTCAATGGCAGAACTCGGGTGTATAAAAAGGCAAGCGTTGACTGTAAAACGGTGTCACCTTTTCTGTATGTTTGAATCTTCTAAGAAAATGTTACAAATATATGACTAAAATGTGTTCAGCACGTGAACAGTACACATGAGTCCACAATGATACTTATTTGACACTACTGGAGACATCCACACCCCAACTCCCTCATCCGAAGGGACCAAGGTTCACCCGGAGTGATTCTGGGGATCTCTTTGAAAAATGCCATACTCTTGCCTGGAAACTCCCATGGATGGAGGAGCCTGGTGGGCTGCAGTCCATGGGGTCGCTGAGTCNAGACATCCACACCCCAACTCCCTCATCCGAAGGGACCAAGGTTCACCCGGAGTGATTCTGGGGATCTCTTTGAAAAATGCCATACTCTTGCCTGGAAACTCCCATGGATGGAGGAGCCTGGTGGGCTGCAGTCCATGGGGTCGCTGAGTCAGACACGACTGAGCGACTTCACTTTCACTTTTCACTTTCATGCATTGGAGAAGGAAATGGCAACCCACTCCAGTGTTCTTGCCTGGAGAATCCCAGGGATCACGGAGCCCAATGGGCTGCCGTCTGTGGGGTCGCACAGAGTCAGACACGACTGAAGCAACTTAGCAGCAGCAGCAGCAGCAATGAATAGAGACAGTCTAGAGAGAAAACCACCCTTGGACCACTGGAGAACAAGACAGTCACTGTGTAGAACATCAGGACCCTGTTTTTACCACCGGAGGCCTGGGTTCAAGGCCTGGTTGGGGAACTAAGATCCCATAAACCGCAAGGCGTGGGCAAAAATATTTAAATAAATAAAAATGAAAAACTGGAGTCAATGGTTTTTTGCTAAACAACAAAACGGGCCTCGCTTGTCTCTGTATGAACCCAGATCTGTCATCCAAATCAGCCTATCAGAAGCCAGCTGCTCTGGTCCTGAATACCAGAGAATCCATCTCTCCTTTTCAAAACTGTGCTGTCAAGAAGCCCACAATACTCACTCATAAGCAACACTCCACTGCCCCCTGACAATCTAAATTTAAAGACAGGCTTTGAACTGCTCTTGCCACCTCAGACAGAATTCAAACCCAGTCCAAGATGAAGCTTGATTTTTACCAGCTCCCAGCTTCTCTGAAAAGAAACCCAAGAAATTCCATGCGAAGAATCAGGATCTTAAACTACCTGTGTGGTTTGGGATGTTCTAACACACAACAATCAGGTTTCTTTCTTTTGTTCCCAAAAGCAGCCCACCCACAGCATGCAGAGTTACAGAGGTTTAAACCACAACATGCAGTGAGATGACGATCTTTCTGACCTCTCACTAGTTGGAATATCCCAATCATGACGCTGGCAGTTGGGAAAGAAATGTGCCCACGTCAGCATGTGTGGATCAACAAACGTTTGTAGAACTGAATGAACAGTTGTGGTGACAACACCCTAACAGGTATGGCCCCCACCTATCTTGCAGAGTAAACTGCACCCCCTCACCGCCATCCAGGGTATTTCACAAAACTAGAGTCCCGGTCACTGTGGGGTGTGGTCTGGAACTAGATACTCCTCTTGAAAGTTAAGTTAGTTGCACAGTCGTGTCCTACTCTTTGTGATTCCATGGACTATAGCCTGTCCTGCTCCTATGTCCATGAAATTCTCCCAAGAGTACTGGAGTGGGTTGCCATTTCCTTCTCTAGATACTCCTCTTAAAGAGACCTAATTAGGTTTTCAAAGACACAGGACCCAACTCAGCTGCTGGTTCCCGGATCTCTGGAGATACAATCCTACACTAGAAGTGAAATAATACACATATGCAACTCTTCAGTGACTCCTTATAAAACTATTACAGATTCGCATCATCAAGGACATATGGAAAATAAACAAGCAACCTGGCCAGAAGAGGCCAATCTAAAATCTGATTACAGATGCCACTCTGAAAATTTTTAAATTCAAGACAAACCTTAAATCCAGTGCGATGGTTCCCAGCTCTGTCTGCAACCGTTGTTTTTGCTGGTCCATATGGAGGTATAACACAGTAGGAAATGACAACCCACTCCAGGATTCTTGCCTGGAAGATTCCATGGACACAGAAGTCTAGCAGGCAGGCTACAGTCCATGGGGTAGCAAAGAATTGGCCATAACTGAGTACAGCAAGCAGGGAGGTATGAAGTTAGGAGTAAAGATTTTTCTCAAATATTTTCTTTCTTTGGCAGTGTAACATGGCATTCAGGATCTTAGTTCCCCAACCAGGGACTGAACCCATGCCCCTTGCAATGGAAACTGGGAGTCTTAACCACTGGACTGGCAAAGAAATCTCACAAATATTTTTTTCCATTTAAAGGAGTGTCCTTTAATCTTATTTTCTTTCTGTATGTTCAGTGTTAAAACATCCCTTTTGCTTATGAAATGGCGGTGACGGCAATGGGTAACTGATTAGAAAACCTGCCTCAACTGGCAGACGCAGGTTGTTTCCCAAAATGTTTCTGGAACTCTTAACTGGTCTGTAAGACCTAGGCCTCTAGGCTCAGTGACACTGTGGAATACCCAAAGGTCTTAGAAACACAAGCCCAGGTTTGTGCCCACTTGGGTTTTCCAATCTGGCCATTGTGGAATCTTCAACAAATCACTTATCTTTTCAGAATTGGGTCAAAAATGAGATTGAAACACCGCCTACACCTCTCAGTCTCAAACAATAAGGATTACAGGAGCCAAGGTGAGAGAATGCCCCACCAGCTGTGTGCGTAGTCCATTTTGACTCTGCTACCCCACGGGCTGCAGCAGGCATCCATTTCCTCCTCCAGGGGGGTCTTTCCAACCCAGTGATCTAACTTTTCTCTCCTGCATTGGGCAGGTGGATTCTTTACCACTAGCGCCACCTGGGAAGCCCTATCAGCTGTAAAACTACAAATGCAAGATGCTGAAGGAGTCATTTCAGCTACTCTTGGATGAACCAATAGAAATGTTTTTGAAAATCTGCCTGTGAGAAGACATAATGTCACAGAAAAAAGGTTTAACAGGATTCTAAGTGCGGCTTATCAAACTCTCTTTGCAACATGCCCTTCAGGCAGCAAAGTCAGTCATGTTAGAAACCCGAGGGGGAGAATAGAGACAACTTTCCCACGTGTCCCCATGGGGACAGCCTCAGATTTTTAAAAATCAGTTTCTAATCAAGTAAAAAACAAAAAATGACTGTGTCTCAAAGGATGTTAAATATTAACATGCAGACTGTGAATTATTTTAATGGGTAACGGTTTCTTTTTAAAAATATTTATTTGGTTGCCCCGGGGTCTTAGCTGTGGCATGTGAGATCTAGTTCCCTGAACAGGGATGGAACCCATGCCCCCTGCAGTGGAAGCGCAGAGTCCCAGCCAGTGGACCACCAAGGAAGTCCCAAGGGCTTCTTTTTTAAACGAAACTTTTCATCTTGTAGCTTCTTATGCAGATCTAAGAAAAGAACCATCTCCCATGTTCTCCACTCAGTTTCCCCCAATGGCACCGTCTTGCCAGAGCTGGAGCACTATCACAATCACAACACTGACACTGACACAGTCACAGATGCTGCTGCTGTCACAGGACCACTCCTGTTGACTGTGTATAGTCATTCGGTGTAATAGTGAACACACTGTATGGTCAACCGCCCCACACCCATGCTTAACCCCTAGCAACCACTAATCCACGGAAGGTTTCGGTAATCTCGGCATTCCAAAAATGTTATATAAATGGAATTGTAGAGCTTATGACCTTTTAGGATGAGCTTGTCTCATGCAATGACTGCCTCAAGATTCATCCAAGTTGTGTGTGTACTGACAGCTTGTTCTTTTTTATTGCCTCATAGTATTCCACGATAAGGAACCATTCACCCACAAAAGGACAACTGGGTAGGTTCCAATTCTTGGCTATTATAAACATTAAGTGACACTATAAGCCATGGAGCCAGGATGGCCATTTCCTTATTAGGTAAATTTTAAGTTTTTTTCGAATTATGAATACATAGTAAGGACTGAGTGAGTGAGTTGAGTGAAGTTGTTAAGTCGTGTCCGACTCTTTGCGACCTCGTGGACTATAGCCTATCAGGCTCCTCCATCAATGGGATTCTCCAGGCAAGAATACTGGAGTGGGTTGCCATTTCCTTCTCTAGGGGATCTTCCCAACCCAGGGATCGAATCCAGGTCTCCCACGCTGCAGGCAGATGCTTTACTGTCTGAGCCACCAGGCACTGCCATGCTGCATGGCAGAAACTCTACATGTACCATGGAAAAGCAAGCCCAACTTGCAACATTCATCCTTTAGACATACACATACCTCATGTACACTCTGATAAGAGGAAGAAATCAATTCAAAAGAAAGCAGCAAAAAAGCCAAGTGGCCTGGAATATTATTCCGATAAGACCGTATCCTTGAGCATGAACTACAACACTAATGGAAATAATATGAATGGCTGTTTCAAGGAAAATTACCCTGACCCTCAAACTGCCAATAGCACTATTTCTCATGAATCATCTAAGATTACTAAAAAAAAAAAAAAATCTGGAGCAAATTTACAGACTGTACTAAAGGGACACACATTCAACTTCGTAACTAAATGATCCTTTGTGATCATATACGGACAAGAAAATAGCCATCGGTCAATAAACTCATTTCCCCATTAAAACTAGTAGCTACATTTTCAGTTTCTTCACTACACAGACATTCAGTAAGGAAAAAAACAGGATCACCTATCAAGTGATGTCTAGGAAAAATCTCACAGGGATTTAGCAGAACATAAGGTGGCAAAAACCAATTCATTTTAAAAAGTAAGCACACTCACAAGGCTCCACAGCAAACACGTGCGCACCCGGCATTCACTCTTTTCTGTGGTGCTAGCACTACTGAGGCAGCACCAGACTGCCCTAAGTGACAAAGAGGGGAGCTGGCTCTTCCAGCCAAAACTCTCAAATGCTGGGCAAGACACTACAGCCAGCCTTGTCCCTTCAGGACCCTGAGCCCATTTCACTAACCAACAGTGTGTAGACTCCTGTCAAGTCACTTGTTGTTTAGTTGCTAAGTCCTGACTTTTTGTGACCCCATGGACTGTAACCTGCCATGCTCCTCTGTTCATAGGATTCTCCAGGCAAGAATACCAGAGTGGGTTGCCATTTCCTCCTCCAGAGGATCTTTCCCACCCAGGAATCCGACCCACGTCTCCTGCAGTGCAAGTGGATTCTTTACTGCTGAGACATCAGGAAAACCCCGTCAAATTACCAACTGCCTCTAATTCTAAATCCTTCCACTGGAAGCAGAAATCAAATCTTTCTTGCCCAGGTCTTTGCTAAAATAAAAAGATGCCAATATACAAAGCTTAGAAAATCTAATTCTTCAGAAAATTCAATGAAAGCAATATTCAAATAAAATTATCACCATTTTGTGGGCTACATCTGCTAATACTAGGTGGTGACATTTTACACATCTTTCAGAACTGCACACAGTTAAAAGCAACTTGATGACAAAATGTAGCACGTGGGCAAGTCCAAGAACATAAAAACCCAAGTTTCTGGGGGAAAAGAATCATTCTTTTAAGACGTAAAAGGTGAAATCTGGAGGAACTGGGGAGAAAGATGAGAAAAGTTAAGAAGGAGCTGCATCTGCCCAAAGAAAACTTCTAAAGCCTTTCTCAAAAACAAGAACATTTCCAACTCTCACATCCTGCTAAAGCCCAAAGACAGACAAGATGATGCCTGTATTTACCCAAAAAGAAGAGACTTATATGACTTGTACACAGCTCTTTCTTCATCAGTGACTCACCCTACTTGTCCCTACCTGGCTAACTTAACCAGGGGAGCATGACATCATATTTGTGACATCAAAATCAGTATTACCAGCCACTCTTGCCAATGTTATTTTTTTTTAATAAGAAAAATTTAAGAAAAACAAAAGACAGCCTTAGATTTCTCACTCCCAATAATATGGGCATCTCCTCAAGTATCCTGGAAGAAGATAAAGGAATTTTTCCCTATAGGCACTAGACAAGTCCAATAAGAAAAAGGAAACAAACACTGCAAAGGGTTAGGTACCACTCCACTCCAGAGAAAGGGCAACTCTCAGGCTGGCCCAAGCTCCAGCAGGGTAGGGAGCCTTCCGATAAATGAGTGCCCAGTGTTGGCAAGGCCACCTCTGGCAGTAATTGCCAGCCTCCAATCAACTCAGACAGCGCTAGGGTCTGCAGAGATTCTATTCACAAAAGCCAGGGACCAAAAGCTGTCCACATGGCCAAGAAACAACTCAGGACTACTGTCTGGAACAGCAGCACTTGCCTGTGCCCTGGGGCCTTTCCACCGCTATTCCAGCTGTGAATGAGCTTCAGGTTCCCACAGTTCATTCACAGTCTGAGCGGCTGCTGTAGCCACATCCCACGAGACCACACACAAAGCATAGTGCCAGCCGCTGGGCGAAACCCCAGGAGATTCCCAACCACAGATAACTTGAGGAAAAGAACCAAGTCCTAAATTTTGAGAACCAACTTCGGAAGCACCTTGTGTTCTCCCATGGATTCCAAATATGCCACCAGACCACGCATTTTAAAGAAATCAAAATCCTAAACAATAACAAAAGATTCAGAATCCCTGGAATACCTGAGTCCATTAAAAGTTAATCGATGCTTCCTCGCTGATCAATCATATCCCCTAGGCAGAATCCCAAGCAACTTTCAACCAGTTCTGGAAATGTTAAGAAAAGATGGCTTACTCTTTTAGATAATGACTGAGGGAGAGCACGCAGATGACTGTACACCCCGAATAAAACCCCCCCAGAGGCAGTATTACGGGACAGAACCTCAAGAGCAACCCTAGGAGTCTGTCCCTCAACTACTTGAGAAAATAAGACAGAAACGGGTTTCAAGCTCTCATGCTTCGGTCCCAATTTTGATCACAGGACACTCAACTATCGCACCAGATCAGTTTTGGGGGAGAATATAAGTCCTAAACAGTCTGGGGGGAAAAAAATCCAACATCAACAAATCGCCTGAAGACAGAAAGCTTAAATCCTCCGCTAGATTTGGTTCCTAATCTAGGGGAGGGCTGGCTAGCCAGAGATTTGGGGACCCCAAGCAGCTTTCCCTGCAATCCACCAAAGTATGGGGTTCCAGGGAAGGGGTTTGCCTCTCTACCCTACGTAAGGACAAAGAAGGAAATGTTTCCCGCCTCGGGAACCTGGGACCCTCCTGAAACTCGGGGCGGGACTGGGACAAAGAGGAGAGGTGGAAGGGGGGTCGTCCTTGCATCGCGGGTCAGGATGCTCCGGGCCGGAGGGGGTGTGTGCTCCAGGCACATGCGCGCGTGCGCCGCAACAGACAAAGCCCGGCCCGGGGGAGGCGGCGGCGGCCGGGGGCCCGGTGCGCGCGCACCCCCCGAGAGAGGCGCCGCCGACGGCCGAGGGGCCGCGAGGGGGGGCGGATGCGCGCGCACCGGGCCCTCGCCGCCGCCGCCGCCATTTTGTTTCCTCGGCACAATGGGGGAGAGTAACGGCCGAACGCGGGAGCGAGGCTGACAAGGGAGGAATGGGCCAGGGGCCGGGGCGAAAGGACCGGGCGGAGGGAGGGAGCGCGGGGCGCCTCAGGCCTTGTCAAGGCTACTCCTTAGCGGAGCCCGCGCTGAGTGGGAGGATTGACAGGGGGGAGGAGGAGAGGCGGGAACGGGCCCGGCCGCCGCCACATTGACGCTTACCTCGTCCGCGTCCCCTTCTCTGACCGCAGCCGCCGCCCTCCTGCCAGAGCCCACCGGCGTCTCCCCCCAAAAGCCACGCGGTGCGCACCGGGCTGCTGAGTCCAACTGCAATGGCGAGAAGAGGAGGAGGAGGAGCCGGGGCCGGGGGCGAGCGGGCGGGCGCGCGCCAGGGAGGTGCGAGAGCACGTGACCGGCCGGAGCCCCGCCCCTTAGCCGCTGCGTTGCCGCTCGACGCAGGCCCAGCCGGAAAGGGAAGGAGGGACAAAGAGAGCGAGGGCCCTAGTCACGTGTCAGAAACGTAGCTGTTACGTGGCGTCGGAACGGTTTCCCCGCCCCTTTCCACGCCTCTGCTTGATCATGTGACAGTGGCAAATTGAGAGTTCTCTTTGGCCACGTGACAAGGACTTGCGTGCCTTGCTCTTGTCTTATTGGTAGGCCTGAGTCATGTGACAATATCGGCGCTCTTTTTTCAATGGCGGTTTTGGATAAGCCACTACCAGGTGTTGCAGGTTGAGGGGCGGAGCCTCCTACCGCTGCTAAATTACGCGCCTGCGCGGACGCCATCTTACACTCGAAGTATGTTGGCGGAAGCGACGTTTAGAGGCAGGCGAGTCAGGAGCCTCGTAGCGGCCGGGTCTCGGTAGCGGTTTTATCGTTTCCACCCGAGGCATTCCGGCGAAACTTTGTCCACACTGTCCTCATCTTCACGAGAGGCCGAGCAGACTCGAGGTGCGTGTGCGAGCAACGGCCGCGCCGAGCTCCTCGTTGCTGTCCCTGGATTAGTCTGAGCAAACACCTCGAGTCTTTGGTGTTAAAACTTTATCCGATGTAGCGCCCAGCCGGATTGCCAAGCCTCCGAAGAGCAAAGCCGAGTCGGTCGGGATCTTTCAGTCCCCCCTTCGCAGATGAACAAACTGACGCCTGATCCAGAAAAAGACCGGGCTGGAGGCTTCCCTGTCTTTCGCAGGGCTGCGACAGTTGCTCGGCCAACCACATCTTGGGGCTCATAAGTAACGTTATCCGGGACCCAGCGCCTTTTCTTTACAAGCCTGGTGTCGTCTCCTCCCGAGCGTTTTGTGAGATCCCTGTTGTACAGTGTACCTAAATTAAAGCCCGCTCCCCTTCAGTGTCGGCGTCAGTTTTCTGGAGAAGGCGAGAAGACGTTTAAGACTTAATACCCTAATTTTGGATCTTCTTTACAAAAACGTAAGGAGGGAGCAGCTAGTTCAGAATGCAAGATCCAGTGTCGCCCGAAGTTTGAGTCTCCGGACGTGACCAAGAATAGTACAGGTCCCTGTACCTCCGTATCGTTATCTTCAAAATGGTGATGATTTTTCTTAGAAGCACCTAGCACAATTCTTTGCGCAGAACAAATGCCCCAAAATGGTAGTTACTGTTAAAAAGGTAAGGTGTAAAAGTATGATTACAGAATGAATGCATGCTGTACCCATTACTTTTCATTTTCATTTACACTTAGGGTCTTGAACCAATGATTATTCACATGATACAAAAGAATGTCAAATGTGCAAAAGAATGTAAGAAAACGGAGTCAGTTTGCCTCTTCCAGACACTGTCCTTGGCAACCACTGTAAAGTTTTTCGGTGTATCTAAAGAAATGTTTTATTTATTTTTATCAGTGTTTTTCGCGTAAATGATAAGCATTCAGCATCTTGCCTTCCCCACCCCACTCCAACTTGGAAATCTTTTTTAAATAAAGCTTGAGGTTGGAGAATGTTTTGGTTAAATTAATGGGACATGTATTCAGACAAAATTAGCTAAAATAAGTTTAGATTGTTCCAGAGCACCATAACAATTGAGCTGATAATTTGGCTTTAGCCGGAAGTTGGAGATCAGCTATGCCTCTGTATGACACTTGAGGGAAGATGCACAGAGGTAAGCTAACAGCGCTACCAAGTGGCAGAACGAGGAAGATTTGACTCAAGTCCTTAGACCTCTCTCGGAAGGGTCCCAAGGTTACATTTTCCTTTTTGGTCAAGTCGCTCAGCTTGCAGGATTTTAGTTCCCTGACTAGGGATCGAACCCGGACCCGTATCAGTGAAAGCACTGAATCCTAACAACTCATAGGAGGCAGGGTATTCCCAAGATTACATTTCTGGAAAACTTGTCTTTTGAGTATCTCATTCTTCTAAAGCAGCCCCTATTAAATCTCTGATATAGGGGCAGATAAGATCATGACTAGACTTCCCTGGTGGCTCAGTGGTAAAGAATCCACCTGTCAATGCAGGAGACTTAGATTTGGTACCTGGGTAGGGAAGATCTGGCAGAAGAAATGGCAGAAGATCTGGAGAAGGAAAATGGCAACCCACTCCAGTATTCTTGCCTGGGAAATCCCATGGACAGAAGAGTCAGATGCAGCTTAGAGGTTAAGCAACAGCAGTTGCTTTCCAGTGTTAGTTTCTGCTGTACAGTAGGGTGATAGGTACATACATATGTACTGTTCAGTCACTCAGTCGTGTCTGACTCTGTGACTCCATCGACTGCATCACACCAGGCTTCCCTGTCCTTCACTGGCTCCTGGAGTTTGCTCAAACTCATGTCCATCGAGTCGATGATGCCATCCAACCATCTCATCCTCTGACGTCCCCTTCTCCTGCCTTCAGTCTTTCCCAGCCAGCATTAAGGTCTTTTCCAATGAGTCAGTTCTTCAAATCAGGTGGTAAAAGTACTGGAGCTTCAGCGTCAGTACTTCCAATGAATATTCAGGGTTGGTTTCCTTTAGGATTGACTGGTTTGGTCTCTTCGCAGTCCAAGTGGCTTTCAAGAATCTCTATAACCACAGTTTGAGAGCATCAATTCTTTAGCACTCAACCTTCTTTATGGTCCAACTCTGAGGTACACGACTACTGGAAAAACCATAGCTTTAACTGTATAGACCTTTGTCGGCAAAGTGATGTCTCTGCTTTTTAATATGATGTCTAGGTTTGTCATAGCTTTTCTTCCAGAGAACAAGCATCTTTTAATTTCATGGGTGAAGTCACCATCTGCAGTGATTTTGGAGCCCAAGAAAATAAAGTTTGTACCTGTTTGCATTTTTTCCCCATCTATTTGCCATGAAGGAATGGGACCAGATGCCATGATCTTAATTTTTTGAATGTTGAGTTTTAAGCCAGCTTTTTCACTGTCCTCTTTCACCTTCATCAAGGGGCTCTTTAGTTCCTCTTGATTTCTGCCACTAGGGTAGTGTTATCTGCATATCTGAGGTTATGTACCTATATATGTGTGTGTATATGTGTATATATCCTCTTGTTTAGATTTCCTTCTGATTTAGGTCACCACAGAGCATAGAGTAGAGTTCCCTGTGCTAAATAGGGATCATTAAAAAAGCAAGAGAGTTCCAGAAGAACATCTGCTTTATTGACTACGCCAAAGCCTTTGACTGTGTGGATCACAAACTGGAAAATTCTTCAAGAGATGGGAATACCAGACCACCTGACCTACCTCCTAAGGAATCTGTATGCAGGTCAAGAAACAACAGTTAGAACCAGACATGGAACAACAGACTGGTTCCAAGTTGGAAAAGGAGTATGTCAAGGCTGTATATTGTCACCTTGCTTATTTAACTTGAATGGAGAGTACATCATGCGAAATGCAGGGCTGGATGAATCACAAGCTGGAATTAAGATTGCAGGGAGAAATATCAATAACTTCAGATAAGCAGATGTCACCACCCTTATGGCAGAAAGTGAAGAAGAACTAAAGAGCCTCTTGATGACAGTGAAAGAGGAGAGTGAAAAAGTTGGCTTTAAACTCAACATTCAGAAAACTAAGATCATGGCATCCGGTCCTATCACTTCATGGCAAATAGATAGGGAAAAAATGGAAACTGACAGACTTTATTTTTCAGGGCTCCAAAAATCACTGCAGATGGTGACTGCAGCCATGAAATTAAAAAATGCTTGCTCCTTGGAATAAAAGCTACAACCAACCTAGACAGCATATTAAAAAGCAGAGACATCACTTTGCCGACAAAGGTCTGTATAGTCAAGACTATGGTTTTTCCAGTAGTCATGTATGGATGTGAGAGTTGGACCATACAGAAAGCTGAGTGCCAAAGAATTGATGCTTTTGAACTGTGTTGGAGAAGACTCTTGAGAGTCCCTTGGACTGCAAGGAGATCAAACCAATCAGTCCTAAAGTAAATAAGTCCTGAATATTCAATGGAAGGACTGAAGCTGAAGCTCCAATACTTTGACCACCTGATGCAAAGAACTGACTCATTGTAAAAGACCCTGATGCTGGGAAAGATTGAAGGTGGGAAAAGGGGATGACAGAGGATGAGATGGTTGGATGGCATCACCGACTTGACGGGCATGAGTTTGAACAAGCTCTGGGAGTTGGTGATGGACAGGGAAGCCTGGTGTGCAGCAGACTTTGGGGTCGCAGAGCTGTACATGCCTGAGGGACTGAACTGAACTGAATAAAGTGTAACTGTCAATCCCAATCGCCCAATTCATCCCACCCCACTTCCCTCCGTGGTATCCACAAGTTTGCTAAAACAGATTTCAGTGAGCAAGGAAACTTCCTGGAGGCAACACCTGAGCTGAAAGCAGGAGGATAAGGAGCTAGGTGAAAAGAGCCAGATGATGTGCCTGGCATAAGCCCTGGGGCCAGGGTGGTTGGATGAGGTCAGCCTGAGTGCGTTAAAGAGGGCAGATGGGGCAGGGCCCTGTGGGTTGCTTTGGCTTTCACTCAGTAAAAGGGATCCGTGGAGGGTTGTTGAGCAGAGGAAGTGTGAACTCAGATGTTTACAGGTGCCCTTCTGGGCCTGTGGGGGAAACTGAAGGAATGGGGGCAGATGAATTGATAATGAGGGCTGGGAGCTGAAAATATGGAGAGATGTAAACTGGTTTGGGCTTTCCACGTGGCACTAGTGGTAAGGAACCGGTGTTCCTCTCGAGTGGAGACGGGTATGTCGGGGAACTTCTTGAGTTGCAGCAAGGGTGTGAAGGACCCTTTCAAGGTTCAAGAGGGAAGGTGTGATTTCCCTCGAGACGCCTCAGCGGAAAAGGGCCTCATCTCGCCTGGAGGGGAGAATCTCCTGGTTTTTCTCAAGTTGTGGAAGGTTCTCAGGTTCAGTCCCTGGGTTGGGAAGATCCCCTGGAGAAGGGCATAACAACCCAAACCAGNTTCAAGAGGGAAGGTGTGATTTCCCTCGAGACGCCTCAGCGGAAAAGGGCCTCATCTCGCCTGGAGGGGAGAATCTCCTGGTTTTTCTCAAGTTGCGGAAGGTTCTCAGGTTCAGTCCCTGGGTTGGGAAGATCCCCTGGAGAAGGGCATAACAACCCAAACCAGTATTCTTGCTTGGAGAATTCCACGGACTGAGGAATCCGGCAGGCATAGGGTCGCAAAGAATCAAACATGACTGAAGCGAGTTAACACACAAGCAGGTTTAGGAGCTATTTGGAGGTGGGGTTAACAAGAGATGGCAGTAAGAAAGGACTAAACCCAAAAGATTGAGGTGAACAAGCAAACCTAGAGTGTCTGTACAGGATAGAAGCTGAGGCCTTTGAGGCAATGAGACTTAAACTTCTCAGCCCCTTTCCTGCTGGGAAACCTTCAGAGACGTTGCCAAACTTCCCTGCCTTAATGAGTGGGGACTGTATGTGTGCAGATAAGGAGTATGCCAAAAATGGTAGCTATTTACAAAAAAAGGCAAGGTTGGGGCGAGAGAGAAAATTAACAAGGTGGAGCAGTTGGCCCAGAGGTGACAGTAACAGAGCTGGCACCAGGGGGCAGTAGCGAGCAGGATGGAGTGGCTTGGCAGGTCTGAAGCCACTTAAACTAGATTGTGGTGCCCAAGTGCTGGGCCCAGGACAAAGCCTGCCTGGGGGCACGTGTCCAGGCAGTGTGCCGAGGAGGTGGGCAGGTCACTGCCGCCTTCTGGCGTCTGGGGATCAGAGCCTAATAAGGGGTATTTGTTCAGGGGAAACCTGAACGGCTGCAAGGTAGAATTCAGTCAGAGGCCAGCAGACAGCGGGCTTCCTGCCCTCCCTCCATCCCCCTGGAGAGTTGCCCTAGCTCGGAGGATCTCAGGGCGGCTGAAGCTGGGGTTTCCCCCCCACCAGCCTCCCACTCTCCCCCACAAACACTCCAGGCCCAGGCGCTGTACAATAGGCACTTTATTAGTGGTTGGAATGCAGTTACACATAGGGGTGTATGGACAGAATGGGGGAGGGGGGCAGGCAGGCACAGGAGACAGAAACCCCAAGCTGGGGTTTCTCCAGATCCTGGGTCGGGGGGCCTTGAGATATGGCGAAGGGAGAACAGGCACACCAGTTCCCCTGAATTCAACACATTTGGCAAAAGGATCCTCAAAGTGAGGAGACTGGGGGTGAGGGGTGCCCATTTGCCCAAGGCATCTATTCCCATCCCCCCTTTCTTCGAAATCGTCCCTTGAGTGGATTCAGTTTCTTATGTCTCTTACAAAGAGGTGTGTCAATAAGTGGCAGAGAAAAGGGGAAATTCGGCCTGACTCAGCTAGCTAGCCAGTTTTCATTTTTGCTGCTATTACCAACCTCCCCACCAGCCTACCCCCAGCC
>SJYV01052277.1:0-13750 GCA_006410875.1 Neotragus pygmaeus | reverse complement strand
TTTTTTTTTTTTTAAGAAATCAGGGCAGATTAAGACTTGATGCAAAGACTTGTGACCTGAGACTTGCAGAGGTTCACAGAGCCTCAGCAAATGGAATTGGACCAGATGGAAAAATACACAAATACCTTACAAAGTGGGGTAAGAACTTAATTCTTTTCAGGATTTTGATTTTTAAGAAGTGGTTGCTAGGCAGATCTTGCTCAGCTCTATGCCAGTGATGAGACTTGTCTTAAGTCATTTCATATTTAATCCACTGTGCTTTCAAGAAAAGGATATCATGTGCATTCTTGTTCTAGTTTCAGGATTATTCAGGATTGAGGATAATGTTAAGGATATTCTATCAAAGAAAGAGTCCCTTGGATTGCAAGATCAAACGAGTCAATCCAAAAGGAAATCAACCGGAAAGACTGATGTTAAAGCTGAAGCTCCAATACTTTGGCCACTTGATGCAAAGAGCTGACTCATTGGAAAGTATCTTGATGCTGGGAAAGGTGGAAGGCAGGAGGAGAAGGGGGTGACAGAGGATGAGGTGGTTTTGAATGGCATCATCGACACAAGGGACATGAATTTGAACAAACTCCCGGAGACCGTAAAGGACAGGGGAGCCTGGTGTGCTGCAGTCCATGGGGTCACAAAGAGTTGGACGCGACTTAGGGACTAAACAGCAACCAGGGACCCAGCCCATGGGACCTGAGAACAGGAAGGGTAAGAGCTTCCTTGTTGCCCTTAGATGCACGGGTGAGTCAAAGCAAGGTGATCTGGAGCAGAAAACTGATCACTCTTGACTCTCAGCTACTTCCTGTCCCTCGCATTCTTTGGATGGTTTGTCTCTTTACCTTATGTCTCTTATCACATCTTACACGGGGCTCTCTTTTTACTCTCCTCTGGTAAATGAAAAGTTCCTCAAAGGCACGGGGTGTATCTTTTGCTTCCTGTATCTTTTGGCTGACATACCTGACCTCAGTATCTGATTTATCTCCCTAGGGCATCAAATCACGGATTGTGAGGGCTGGCAGCCACCTTGAAGGTTACCGGGTCTACTCATCTCTTCTCAGCTCAAAAGAGATGTGACTTGCTTCAAGTCCGTCACTCAACTCATTGGAACCAGAACTGGGATCAGCCTCTGCATCTTCTGACTGTTCTGGACATTAACATGGCAGGTTCAATAGTGGGAGGGAGGGAGGAGCCTTCCTACCCCCAATGGAGAGCAGCCAGCCACCAGCAAGAAACTTCCCAAACCCTCATGGATACAAATATTGCCTTCTGCTTTATAATATGTACGTGTTTGTTTTAGCATGAAAATGTTAGAATATCTTTTTTTTTTCTCATGAGGAAAGTTGGTGCTGAAAGTACAATGAGAAATAGTTGTTTGTCTTCCTTGGCATCATTTTGCAAGCCTCAGAGTCAAAACAAAGTTGTGATGTTGTGCTTGGGATTGAGGAACCAGTTGGTGATGGACAGGGAGGCCTGGCGTGCTGAGATTCATGGGGTCGCAAAGAGTTGGACACAACTGANCATCATTTTGCAAGCCTCAGAGTCAAAACAAAGTTGTGATGTTGTGCTTGGGATTGAGGAACCAGTTGGTGATGGACAGGGAGGCCTGGCGTGCTGAGATTCATGGGGTCGCAAAGAGTTGGACACAACTGAGTTACTGAACCTGATAGAGGTCGGAAGGAGGGTAAACCAGGGACGGGAAAGCCAAGATTCTATCTTTTGACAAAGGTAATTGTTTTAACAGCCTTATTGAGATGTAATTCACATACCATACAACCCCTCTATTTAAATTGCATAATTGAATGGCTTTGGGGATAAAAGTGCTTTGTCTTGAGTGAATAGCTGTAGAGACACATGCCCACACAGCACCTGTTAGAATAGAAGGAAAAGCAACATGTAGTTTTTATTTTTAAATTCCATTTATGCTCCATCCTGCCCCGTGTGATGTGTAATTGTTGTTAGGTTGCTAAGTCATGTCCAACTTTTTGTGACCCCATGGAGTGCAGCACCCCAGGCTCCCCTGTCCTTCACTATTTATCTCCTAGAGTTTGCTCAAATTTATGTCCATTGAGTCGGTGGTGCCATCCAACCATCTCATCCTCTGTCGCACTCTTCTCCACCTGCCCTCAGTCTTTCCCAGCATCAGGGTCTTTTCCATTGAGTCAGCTCTTTCCATCAGGAGGCCAAAATAGTGAAGCTTCAGCTTCAGCATCAGTCCTTCTAATGAATATTCAGGGTTGATTTCCGTTAGGATTGACTGGTTTGATCTCCTTGTTGTCCAAGGAACTCTCAAGAGTCTCGTCCAGCACCACAGTTCAAAAACACCAATTCTTCAGTGCTCAGCCTTCTTTAAGGTCCAACTCTCACTTCCCTTCATAACTGTAGAAAAAACCATAGCTTTGACTAAACGGACCTTTGTCAGCAAAGTGGTCTCTGTTTTTTAATAGGCTGTCTAGGTTTGTCATCCTGGAGAAGGGATAGGATACCCACTCCAATATTCTTGGGCTTCCCTCGTGGCTCAGTTGGTAAAGAATCTGCCTGCAATGAGGGAGACCTGGGTTGGATCTCTGGGTTGGGAAGATCCCCTAGAAGAGCGCATGGCAACCCACTCCATTATTCTTGCCTAGAGAATTTCTACGGACCGAGGTGCCTGGTGGGCTGCAGTCTATGGGGTCGCAAAGAGTCAGACATGACTGAGGCACTAAGTAGAGCACAGCACAAGTTTGTCATAGCTCTCCTTCCAAGGAGCAGGCGTGATCTGCAGGGCATTATTAATCCATAGGAGCACCACTTCACTGCTCCCCAACTGCTCCTCCCAGACTGAACAGAAACTCTATCCATATTCGCTTGATTTGCTGGGCAGAGACAATGGTCTCGGTGATGAACTTGCAGGAAAGAAGAGTTCTTGAGTTAATGGGAAAGGGAGCAAAAGGACAGGGAGAGGGTGGTAGGTGATAAAGCAGGGAGAAACACTACTTTTGAAAAGAAAAAAGAATATAAATTTATCCTAGGGCAGTACCTGCATGCCAGTTGTGACTGGATGACCAAAGCAGGTGGCAGTAGCGGACCACAGAAACCAAGAGCAGTGGTCAGGAGCGCGATCCTGAAGTCAGGCACCGAGGCTTGGATCCTTGTTCTCGGGTAGGTCAAACGATATCTGTGCCTTAATTTCCTTTCACATAAAAGGGGGTAAAGGTCGTGCCTACTCAATAGGGCTGCTGTGTGAATTCTATTTGTCAATTACATATTGTAAACAGCTTTAAACAGTGTCAGGCCTGTTCTTGCTGTTATACCAGGGCCTGTTCCATCTGTACCCCTTCTACACACACACACACACACAGACATACACACATGCACACACACTCCTTAGGAATTCTGACTGGCTGTTCCCTCTCCATGGAACCCTCTTTGCAGGAGTACCATTCAACTTGCTCCCTGACCTCCTCAAATGTTACTTTCTTAATGATGACCATCCTGAATGCTCTCAATATCCTTTACTCTTAACTATGTTTCTTTAGCTGTTGTCACGTTATAGCTTATCATATTACATTATAGTATCCGTGGCCACCTCTCACCATCCCTCCCCAGCCTCAAGCCAGGCCCCCAACCTTCCCCAGCATGTAAATTCCACAAAGATAGGAATTTCCCTCTGTTTTGTTCCCCGATACATCCTAAGAGGCTAGAGCCTGTGCCTGAAATATGGAGGGAGCTTGCTACGTATTTGTTGAATGAAGAGCTGAAGAGCAACTCATATTAGATAAACTGCCATGGTTTCCTGACCTCCCTGAACGTGATTCTTAAGAACTGGCAAAAGTTCCTGTGTCAAGGTCCCCCGTGTCTGCGGTGAGCTGAGTGCAGGCAGGACACGCTCCAGCTGTCCTTTCCGCCACTCAAGGCTTGTCCTTGCTTCCCTCCTAATTTTACAAACAATGTCTTATAGACATGCTTTCTGCTTTTAAACTCAAAGCTTGTCACACTGAGTCATGTCTGTGGTCTCTTTCTGGATCACCCTCATTAAGTCCTTTTTGACAGAGTGATGACCCAAACCCCGGAGTGGCGTTGCTGGAAGAAGAACCCCGGCCAGGAATGTCACAGCCTCAGAGGCTTTTCTCAGAGTTCTCCGTCCTCTAATTAGGATGGTCGCTCATCTCAGCTGCCGCTTTGGGCCCGCGGCTGTGAGCTGCATGCTGATGTCCATTGCTGTGCCTGCATCATTTCCCCCAGCAGCCAAGGGTAATCATCAGCGGGATTTTCGAGACAGCCTTTCCATTTAGTGTGAGTGAATTACTTCATGCTGCATTTTTTTTTTCGGTTGAATTTAATTCCTTGTTCTGTTTCCTAATTAGGAAGATTTATGGGATTCGTTCTGATTTTTTGGAAGAAAAAAAAACAAATTAAAGAAACCCTTCCCAGGGATACTTATCCCAGTTTTGACAAATGTTTCATCTGCTTATTTCACCTCTTGATTCCTGCTGGAGTTGTTAACTGTCAGACTCCGACAACGGGGCTGATTCTGCGACTGCCTCATTGTTGGGTGTTTTTCAGACGGAGGCTGGGTCTTTATAATTCAGGGCCGATGGGCACAAACACAGCTCTTTCTCCCCTCACTCCTGGGCCCTCTCGTGGCCCCTCATCCTCTCTCTGTCTCCTGCTTACCCCTCCTGCCAGACCCCGCCCTCTCCCACATATTACACATCCCTGGTGTGCTGGCCCCATTGTTGGCTGTCCACGTGGCCCTTAAATATAAAAGCAAGGACTTCCCTGGTGGTCCAGCGCTTAAGACTTCGCTTCCAGTGGAGGGGTTGCAAGTTCAATCCCTGGTTGGGGAACTAAGATCCCATATGCCTCGCAGTCAAAAAAACCCAAAATGTAAAACAGAGGTGATAGTGTAACAAAGTCAAGAAAGACTTTTTTTAAATGGTCCACATAAATAAAATTTTTAAAAATGTATAAATAATCAGTTATAAAAATACCGTTAAAATAGCTAAGACTAAATCCTTCATCTCACCAGTCACTTGGTTCTCTGTTCTCTTTCTGTTGTCTTAGGGGACATTGATTTTTTTTCTACCATGAATTGACCTTGCCACTCTTTTCTCCATCTGATTATTTTCTTTCCTTCCAGAGATAAGATGGATCTCCTCTGCTCCTCCCCACCCTCACCTCTCCTTGCCCCTTGGGCCTTTCCTTTGCTCTCTAGGCATTCTGAGATCTAATCCATTCAACCAGAAAAGCTGTGACAAACTTAGACAGCATATTAAAAAGCAGAGACATTACTTTGCCAGCAAAGGTCTGTCTAGTCAAAGCTGTGGTTTTTCCAGTAGTCANTGCTCTCTAGGCATTCTGAGATCTAATCCATTCAACCAGAAAAGCTGTGACAAACTTAGACAGCATATTAAAAAGCAGAGACATTACTTTGCCAGCAAAGGTCTGTCTAGTCAAAGCTGTGGTTTTTCCAGTAGTCATGTATGGATGTGAGAGTTGGACCAGAATGAAAGCCTGAGTGCTGAAGAATAGATGCTTTTGAACTGTGGTGTCAGAGAAGATTCCTGAGAGTCCCTTGGATGATAAGGAGACCAAACCAGTCAATCCTAAGGAAATCAGTCCTAAATATTCATTAGAAGGACTGATGCTGAAGCTGAAGCTCCAACTTTGACCACCTGATTTGAAGAGCTGACTCATTGGAACAAGAGTCTGACGCCAGGAAAGACCGAAGGCAGGAGAAGGGGATGACAGAGGGTGAGATGGTTGGATGGCATCACCGACTGGATGAATATGAATTTGAGCAAGCTCAGGGAGTTGGTGATGGACAAGGGAGGCTGGTGTGCTGCAGTCCATGGGGTCACAAAGACTTGGACATGACTGAATGACTGAAAGCTGAATCCACTCAACCAAGTGGGAGGGAAGATTCTGTCCCTCAGGATCCCTGGGCTGGGTTTAGGGTGGTTTAAGACATCTCTTGGGCTGCAGTCCACGGGGTCACTAAGGGTGGGTCAGACACGACTGAGTGACTTCACTTTCGCTTTTCACTTTCACGTGTTGGAGAAGGAAATGGCAATCCACTCCAGTGTTCTTGCCTGGAGAATCCCAGGGACGGGGGAGCCTGGTGTGCTGCTATCTATGGGATGGCACAGAGTAGGACACAACTGAAGTGATTTAGCAGCAGCAGCAGCAGCAAAACATCTCCACCTAGAACACAAGAAAGATAAACGAAAACGTCTTCTCCATGGTCAGGATGCATAGTTTCTACGGCTGTGGCATTTAGCCCCAGACAATGATGCAGTGGGAAGCCGTTCCAGCCCTAGGCTGCGTCACAGAGAGTAAGCTCTTGGAAGATTATGAGAGGCTGAACATATGTCTGGACCATCCCTAGAGACAGTTGCAGAAAAGTGCATGACAATGTTTCCTGTGAGAACATTCTAGAAAGTCCCAGATCCGTTCCATTTCCTCAGAAACATGAGAGGAGTGTTATTATTAATTAGGAGCCCAAATACCCAAGGGGCTTGGGCAGGTAATTTGAATGAGGATAAGAGATACTTGTCTGGTGACTCAAGTAAAACCGAGAGTCTGTCCTAGTCCAAAGTGGTGGGTATTGCCAGCTGTTGCATGGGAAGATGCTGTGTAAGGGGAGCGCGAGACCTATTATTTAATGTGAAAATTTCCAAGTTTTAAATCGGTGGCCACTTATCAAAACTTTTAAAATACTTTGTGTGCTAAAGCTTTTTAGCTCTCAGTTTGAGACCCTGTGACTTAATGGTCTCGGATCATTTCCCACGCTTGCTCTCTAATGGTGGTTATAAGTCCAAAATAATAAGAAAAAAGATGATTGAGAAACTTTGCACTGTTCTTTCCAGTTTATGAAATGTGTTCTCTTCACATTTGGGACACAGCAGTATATTTTAAAAAGATGTCCATCTGAGGTTGGACGGCATCACTGACTCGCTGGACATGAGTTTGAGCGAGCTCCAGGAGTTGGTGATGGACAGGGAGGCTTGGTGTGCTGCAGTCCGTGGGGTCGCAAAGAGTCGGACATGACTGAATGACTGAACTGAACTGAACCTGAGCTCTACGCATCTGACTCTCCAGCCACCAGGCCAGGCACCCCAAGGTTTCACAGAAATGAAACTCCACAAAAGGCCCTAACCTTTCCAGTTAAACTTTCATTGTGAAAATCCATTCTGTCTTCAAGGAAGTGCTAGTTCCTAAATTACTTACTACCGTTCACTTTGCAAAACTTGTTAAAGACAACCACCATAAACCAGTAACAATTTCATAATTATAGACAAATTATTCCTTAATAGAAGATGAAAAAATTGAACCCAGCAGTTTATTCAAAGAATAATGAATATATGACTAAGGAAAGTTCGTTTCAAGAAGGTAAGGATGGGTTAAACATTAGAAAATCTGTTGATTCTTGTGTTACGACTTCAGCTCAGACAGCAAAGAATCTGTGCCTACAATGTAGGAGATCCAGATTTGATCCCTGGGTTGGGAAGAGCCCCTGGAGAAGGAAATGGCAACCCTTTCCAGTATTCTTGCCAGGAAAAGTCCCAGGGCAGAGAAGCCTGGGGGCTATAGCCCATGGGGTCCCAAAGAGTCAGACAGGACTGAATGACTAAGCACATTCATACCTGTGTTGAAAAAAATTTGAAAACTGTGGGAATTGTGAATTAAGTTTTGTTTGGGCCAAAATGAGGACTGCAGCCCAGCAGACATTCTTTTCGGATGGCTCTGAGAAACTGCCCCAAGGAGGCAAGAGGAGGAGTCAGGATATATAGGAGTTTTGCAACAAAGGGCAGGTAGTCATTTGGGAACACCAAAAGATTACTGTTAATGAAAGAAACCAGAAATGTCAAGTTAAGGAATTTAGCACTTTTCTTTGTACGGGAAGATGCAAGAGTCTGGATGCACTGAAATCATTCCTTTGATCTGCACCTCAGCTTTCTGGGGTAAGTATCCTGTGTTTTCACATCCTGAGTCCCCTCAGGGCTCATCAGCTCACCATCATCCACGGTGACTGCAATTGTTGGTGACTGCGACATCCTTTGTTAACTGATGCGGCAGGACATATTCCATTTCTCTCAGTGTAGTTCATTATATTCATGAATCAGAATAGAAAAGGAGCTCAATAGACAGTTGATAAATTTAATATCTTTCCCAATTAAATGCTTATAGTAAATAAGGAACAGAAAGATGATGTGTGTGTGCTCAGTCATGTCCGACTCTTTATGACTCTCTGGATTATAGCCTGTCTGCCTCTCTGTCCATGGAATTTTTCAGGCAAGACTACTGGAATGGGTTGCCATTTTCTCCTCCAGGGGATCTTTCCCACCCAGGGATCAAACCCACATCTTTTGTGTCTTCTGCATTAGCAGAGAGATTCTTTATCCCTAAGCCATCAGGGAAGTCCTTAAAGATTATAGTGTTCTAGCACCAGCTAGGGGCAAACGCTTGTCATCCTGAGTTAAAGACTGAATGCCCTTTTTCTTGTCCTGTATTGATATTTTGGCCAATGCAAGAGCAAGAGTGAAAACTGCATTATTTGTAGGTGATATGATTGTTAAAATAGAAATTTCAGAGACATCAGTTGATAAGCTATTAAAACTATAAGACATTTTCAGTGGGGTAGTACACAAGATAAATACATACAGCATTCCATAGCTTATATGTACGTTACACACATTTACATTTGAAATATCCATTGATTGATATTTAAGTTGTCTTCAAGTTTTTACTATTCCAAAAAATGTAGCAATAAAAATTCTTGTACAGACCATTTCTGTACATTTATTCATCTACCTCCTTGAAATTAGCTCCTAGAAATGGAATTGTTCAGTGAAAGATTATGGAAATTTCATACTGCCAAACTATGGGGCAGGGATCTTTCTTTAACCTTTTTTTTTTCACTTTTTGTCAAGTGGCTAACCAGTGCACCCGTATTACTTACTAAATAATCCATTCTTTCCTCACCACTTTGTAATAGATTTATTATACATATTGGATTGAAGGATATCTGTATATCCTATATTTCATAGTAAGTGAAAAAAGTCAGATTCTAAATCTGTAGGTATTCTTGGACAAATAAATAATTGTAATCTGTGGAGTTATATAAAAGCTCAGAAGTATCTTTTTAAGTTTTTTTTTTTTTTTTTTTGACGTGGACCATTTTTAAAGTCTTTGCTGAATTGTTACAATAGTGCTTCCGCTGTTTACATTTTAGTTTTTTGGAGGAGGGGCTTTTAGGATCTTAGCTCCCTGACAAAGGCTAAGCATTGGAAGGTGAATCCTTAACCACTTGACAGCCAAGGAAATCCCTCAGAAGGACCTTAAATTGTTTCCTACGGGCAGATAATAACTTCTTTGCTTAGAAAATCCTTCCCCTCTTGTAGCTCATTTTACCTAGGTAACTTCAATAGAAGGGCATCCTATTTAAGTCTTAGCTTAAATTTCTTGGTGGGTGTTGGGTAGGGGGGCTTGACATAGGGGGTAGGCAGACACCTTGTCCTAGGTAAGCATTCTTTCAAAGAATCCTGTACTTGCCATACTACCTACAAACCATCCTGCACGTTCTTACTTATCTAAATTATACCTTATTGTTTCTCTGGACCCCAAGCTCTATGAGGGTTGCATACGGGTCAGTCTTATTCTCTCTGGAGCCTAGCACAGTGCCTGGCAAATAACCGTCACTAACCGAGCACTTACTGTTTGCCAGACACCGCGCTAGGTGATTTTAACAACCTCCCTCATTACACCCTTGCTAAGTCACTTCAGTCGTGTCCGACTCTGGGCGACCCCATAGATGGCAGCCCACCAGGTTCTCCCGTCCCTGGGAACCTCCAGGCAAGAACACTCGAGTGGGTTGCCATTTCCTTCTCCAGTGCATGAAAGTGAAAAGTGAAAGTGAAGTCGCTCAATAGCCTCCGACTCGTAGTGACCCCATGGACTGCAGCCTACCAGGCTCCTCCATCCATGGGATTCTCCAGGCAAGAGTACTGGAGTGGCTTGCCATTGCCTTCTCCGCACTACACCCTTAGATACTATTATTACCACAGTTCTGAGAGTGAGGAAACCGAGTCTGAGCGTGAAAGCTTGTCCTGGGGGCTATTAATTCCCAGGCCTGTCTACTTCTTGGTCACTACGCGGTGATCAATAAATATAAGAGGAAGAACAGCCAGCGAGGCTTGACGTACTCTCACAGTAGACGTTACACTGCAACTGCAGCCCTGGAGCGGCGCTTGGACTGAAAGCCCTTTAAAAACCCCAGGACCACGCAGACCCTCGCAGGCCCCGCCCACCCCGCGCCGAGGCCGGAAGGGAGCGTCAGGAGCGGGGCGGGCTTCCGGGGACGGGGCGGGGCCGGCGTTGGTTGGCCGGCTGCAGCCGGAAGTCGGGAGGTTTGGGGTTCGAAGACGCCGGCCTCTAACGGGAAAAGGAGGCGTTTGAGAAGGTTGCTTCTCCCTCCCTTGGCTCCCGGGGACCCTCGGGAAAACCCGAGTGCCCCAACCCTGCGGCCGGCCCCTTCCCCTAGGCTCTCTCCGCTCGAGTTCGCCACCGCTATGTGGGAAGCGAATCCGGTGAGTAGCCGGGTGGGATGGGGCGGACCGATGGGCGGGGTTGACGGGAGAGGGCGAGCGGAGTTCCCGGGAACTGCGCCCCCCATACTCCGCACCTCTCCTGGCCCAGCCGGCCGGCTGTTGAGTTCCGAGGACGCGGAGACCCCGGGTTCGGCGGCTCTGGCAGCGCCATGCGAACAGTGGAGGAGGCTCGATGGGTCCCCAGCGCCGGGCAGGCTGTCTGTCCCGTCCCAGTGATTGATTTGGACTCGCTGTGGTTTCTCTGACCCCCGTCCCTCCACACGTCGTTTTAGACTGCGTTTTGCTGTCTGGCTGGCGTTTCCTGGGCCTCGAATCTGTGAGTCTTTGTTAGGCTCAGATGTACTTGCCAGCCCCCCACCTCACCCCTATCCAAAGCGAGGGGGCCTTCCCCCCGGACTTTCCCCTGAATGGGCCTAAGGGGAACCGCCGGGGCGCCTTTCTCCTTTTTGATGGACAGCCTGCGTAAACGGGTGGGAGGGGTGGAGGGGCGAACGTATGTTCTTAGAATTTTTTTTTTTTCTCCCCCGGATGGACAGAAGTGGTGACCTGGAGCGTTTCCGCTGCAAGTCTTTTTCCCTCCGGTATTCTCATTGTGTCTACATATATTTCTGTTTATTTTGCTTTTGGACCTTCACTTAATATGCAGCTTTCAAAGAGAGGAGTCCGTTTGCCAGGAGTATTCCTGTTAGTCTCCTGTTAGAGGCGAAGTCGCCTGGTAACACAAATATACGCTGTTTACACCTTTGAGTTAACTGGAAAATGGCAGAATCATGTATCAGCGAATTGTTGGCCAAAATATGTGCAGCTACCCCGTCTACTGAGAGAAATTCCTGAATCTACTTTAATAACTTCGTTTCCATATTTGCAGTAACACCTTTTCTGTCATCAGTACTACATCTTCCCCATCCCTGGAATATATTTCCAGGTAAATAAGAGAGTTATCAGTAAATTGCCATCTGGCTTTCCCCAGCAGAAACTAGTCTGTTGCTCTGGATTTTTTCGCTGCATGTTGTGGTTCCATCCCAGACCTTCTTGTAATGGTGGTCATCATTTAAGACCTTTTTTTCTTTTTTTAGTTCAGACATAGAATCCTCTAATATAAGGCCACATCAGAGGAAAGTAATTGCTGGGTTTTGATTTTAGCAAAAATAATTGCAGATTGTGAGAATGCATTCTGCTTATATATTCACTTTCGCTGTCCTCAGTCAGTTTCATGTATTGTTACTACACATGTGTTTGTGTGTATACTCAGTTTTTATTGGCTGTCCTCTTCTTGGTTTTTCCATAACACATCTTTACTCATCTAAGTACATGTCTTGCTCAGAGTCACATGTCTTAAATCCATCATTATGTTGTAAGCTCCACAGGGGCAGAGATTTTTGCCTGTTTTGTTTCCTGTGGCATCCACAGACTAGGGAAGAGAGCCTGGCATATAGTGGGTGCTCAGTAAATGCCTGTTGAATTCACAAAGGCCGTTGTATCAACACTGGGAAGACTCCTTTGCTCCATTTTTTTTTCTCCTTCTCCATCACATACAGATCAGAATTCACTGTTGGGTCACTGATGTGTTTGTGAGGGTTATAGAGGCGCTAGTGAATATCTCCTGTATTTAGTTTGTGATGTCATTATCTCAGTTCTTTGGAAGGAATGCTTGGTTTTCTCTGAAATCACCCTAGCGATTTTGCTTGATTTCAGTAGAGCAGACTGACTTTTGTTAATTGTGATGAACTTTCCACCTACAAATCCACATTCTTCTTCTGACCCTTGGTCATGCCACTCTCACATGTCTTAATGCTCCTGTGTTTCCTTACTGATACTGTTTTTCTTCCTCTGAGCGTGTGAATACTGTCAACAAGGACAGTTTGTGAAGTGGAAGTCGCTCAGTCATGTCCAACTCTTTGCAACCCCATGGACTACATAGTCCATGGAATTCTCCAGACCAGAATACTAGAGCGGGTAGCTTTTCCCTTCTCCAAGAGATCTGCCCAACCCAGGGATTGAACCCAGGTCTATTTTGTATAAATACAGTCAGCATCCTGCATTTGGTTTTCCTCTGGCAATTTGTTAGTTTCTTTTAATAGAAGAAGCATGTGGATTGTCTGTCCATCTGTGATCCTGGAGTAAAAGTTAATTTTAATGTTTTTCTAAACCAAACACAATTGGGAAGATGGAAAAAAAAAAGCATACTAAAGATAAATATTTTGGGGGGCTCCAAAATCACTGCAGATGGTGGTTACAGCCATGAAATTAAAAGACCCTTACTCCTTGTAAGAAAAGTTATGACCAACCTAGACAGCATATTGAAAAGCAGAGACATTACTTTGCCAGCAAAGTTCCATCTAGTCAAGGCTATGGTTTTTCCAGTGGTCATGNTTTATCCATTCACCTGTTGAGGGATGTGTCGGTTGCTTCTAAGTTTTAGCAATTAAAAATAAAACTGTTTTAAATTTAAAAAAAGATACATCTATTTTTGTATGTGTGTATCAGTAGTTCATTTCTTTTAATTGTTGAGTAGTATTCTATGGTATAGATGGACAAAACTTTGTCTACCAGCCCACCTGCTGATGGATGTTTGAGTTGTCTCCAGGTTTTGACTACTACAAATAAGAAAGTTTCCATGAACATTCATGTACAAGTAATATAGATAGATAGATAGATATGTGTGTGTGTGTGTGTGTATGATAAAACTCTGAAGGAAAGGAATAAAGAAACTCTAAAAGAGATAGGCTATTAGTTCACCTGTGTGTAAGGCTGGGGTGGGTATGGAAGAATAGATCACGATTTGGAAGCAGCACAGAGGAAGCTTCTGCCAGGTTTCTATTTCTTGACCGGTGGAGTGTTTACACAGTGTTTGTTTTACAGCAAGTTGTTAAGTCATATTTTTAGGTTTTATGCAATTTCTCTGTTATATTGTACAGTATTTTTAAGTGATGAAAGGCATTCTTTTTCAAAAGGGTGCTATAAAGATTCAAGGAGCTCTTCTAAACACTATCAGGAGGGCTAAGAACTGACTGTCATAATTTAAGTCACTTAAGGGATCCTTTCAACTACATTTCCTCAGATTCCCACAAGGTACATGAAAACTGCCAAAGTTAATAGCAAATTTCTTAGAAAACAAAAAGAAACAGAAAACAAAAGTTAAAACACCACATTTATTTCCAGGG
>SJYV01052275.1:0-11443 GCA_006410875.1 Neotragus pygmaeus | reverse complement strand
TGGACGTGAGTCTGAGTGAACTCTGGGAGATGGTGATGGACAGGGAGGCCTGGCGAGCTGTGATTCATGTGGCCGCAAAGAGTCGGACACGACTGAGCGACTGAACTGAACTGAACTTAATGAGTAGATCCAGGGAGTCAGGAGAGCACATGATTAGACATTAGAGTTGGTCTGAACGTTCGTCTGCGTGCATGGTGTTTTAATGCTAAGGAAGAACTTTCCTTACTTTTATAAAAACAGTGTTATCATCTTCTCTTCATCTAAGGGGTTTACTAAATATTTTGCCACTCTGCTCTAGACCTTCAGACATCCTAGGTGTCTATCATCAGGCAATTTTCTTATCCTGACTTTTTCTTGGTTTTATTAGGCAGTGCTGGCACACACTTTTGGAGTTATTGAAGTGATGAAGAAATAAAATAGACATGAAAACATAAAATTTTATCAACCTTGATAAAATGTAATTTATTTTACCTATTAGACCAAACAAACAATGAATTAAGTTCTCAAGACTGTCCGAGGGGGAGAAATGAAGTAAGGCTTTTAGGTGCTAAGTAGTGATTATCTGAATTCTAGTATGAGTAAAGTGAAAATAATGTTTGGTTTTCTGTTCAGAGAACTTTCCAAATGTATATCTTAAAATTACTTTAAATTTTAAAAAGGACATTTATTTCATCATTTTCTATGGAAAAATTCTAGAGAAAGATGAACAGTTTCATGTTTTAGAAAAAATAAAATTACTTGGTAGAATTCTTTGAAAAATAAAATGATTTTTCAACATTTAATGTAAACATTATTTTTAGTGAGCAGCACATTCTAGAGAGTGTATGAAAAAATTCCCCTTTGAATCATCCTCCTAATATAGTGGAAAAAAGGACTTTTACCCCTTATCTGTGATTTGTATTATTCACACACATATGAATACTTCAAAATGAAATTACTCAATCATTTAGATTATTATGTACAAGATAATAAGACACACATCATACTCCAATTTTTGTCTAACAAATAGAGAAACAAAAAAGGACAGAGGAAGAAAATCATAGAGATATCAAATATTAGGGCTTCCCAGGTTGTAACAGTGGTAAAGAAGCCACTTGCTAGTGCAAGAGACTTATAAGAGACATGGGTTTTATCCCCGGGTTGGAAAGATCTCCTTGGACGTGGCATGGCAACAGGTTCTCCAGTATTCTTGCCAGAAGAATCCCATTGGTAGAGGAGCCTGGCAGGCTACAGTCCATAGTGTCAGAGAGTCAGACATGACTGAAGCGACTTAGCATGCATGTATGCAAAATATTAGTATTATCTTTTATTCCAATTATTCTCTTTAATATAACCACATATTTCCCATGATCTACTGGTAGTAAATGCTCAGTAAGCATTGTTCTAATGAAATATTGAAGATAATTAACATTTTAAATACAATTAAATCTGCGACTATATTTTGAAGATTTGGCTTCAGTATAAAAAACAAATCATGATTAACTACAGCATATCTTAATTTCCAAAAGGAAAAAATAAAATCTTCTTGGTGAAAAAAATCTCTTTTATCTTATCATGTATAAATTTATTTTCAGTTTTCAAAAGTATAGTATTATTTTAATATTAGTCATTTTGTGATGGGACTTTTAAACTTAGAGTTGAATTGAATCCAACATGCTAGCATGTTATTTGATAGTCATATGAAGGATGTAAACATGAATAAATAGCTCAAATTCATTTTCTAATTACACTGGGACCTTGTAATGCTGTATTTGATTTATTTATTTCTTGTAAATTCAAATTTATTTATTTTAATTGGAGGTTAAATAATTTACAATATTGTATTTGATTTAATAAATGTAGTTACCTTATGTGGAAGTAGCAACTGAGATGAATCTGTTTATAGTGAATATTACTCTCTATTAAATTGCATTATACAATGGGTTAATGAGTTTATCAAGAAATAAAGGTGATTTTCCTGATTGTTATTTCATTATATAATGTGACTGGACATGCAGTTTTGACTGTATAACCAGCTAAGTGAACATCATATTAGGAAATGTGTGAATATAAACTTTTAAGGAAAAATCCACTGTTCTTTCCGCACTTGAGAAGGAACCTTAGCAACTGTAGTAGTGTTTTCAGTCTTCTGTCATCATTTTGCAGTTAGGCAAAGTTATGAAAAAGTTTGATGGCAATATTTCCCCCAATAAGTTATAAAACCAATGCAATCAGGAGCAAGAAGCCAGCTTAATAATCTAGTGCCACAAAACAAAACGAACAAGAAACAGGGATCTCAATTACCATCCCAGAAAACCAATTCCTATGGAAGTGTTTCATATGAAGCAATAAGGCACTGTGCACCCAAAATATCTTGCTGAATTTCAAAATGTTTTATTATTCTGTCATTTAAAGAGCTGCAACAAATGTACCAAAATTTCAGTATATTAACACAATCAGTTTAGTTCAGTTCAGTCGCTCAGTCATGTCCGACTCTTTGAGACCCCATGAATCGCAGCACACCAGGCCTCCCTGTCCATCACCAACTCCCAGAGTTCACTCAGACTCATGTCCATCAAGTTCGTGATGCCATTCAGCCTTCTCATCCTCTGTTGTCCCCTTCTCCTCCTGCCCCCAATCCCTCCCAGTATCAGAGTCTTTTCCAATGAGTCAGCTCTTAGCATGAGGTGGTCAAAGTACTGGACTTTCAGATTAACACAATAGAAACCTGTTTTTTTTCACTCCCACAATCAAACAAAATGGTCTGACTATTCTGCATTGGAGGATAATTGCTTTAAAATATTGTGTTGGTTTCTGTTATACAATAACATGAATGAGCCATAGTTATACAAATGTCCCCTCTCTCTTGAACCTCGCTCTCACCTCCATCCCATCCCACCCCTCTCTACATCGTCACAGAAGACCAGATTTGAATTTCCTGAATCATGCATCAAATTCCAACTGGCTACATGTTTTACATATGGTGATAGTTATGTTTCAGTGCTACTCTCCTAATTTTCTTTCATCCTCTCCTTCCCCCACTCTGGGCACCTTATTTCAAGTGGTGATTCGGGGATCCTGCATCTTCCTTTCTCCTGGCTCCATTATCTCCTTGAGTTCTTGGAGTCCTTGATGGATTGTCTGCATTCAGACAGCCGGTGGGAAAGAGAAAGCATAAAGGATCTCAGGAATGTTTTAAGATGTCTGCTCACTAAAGAAGTGAGCCTAAATCACTTCTGCCCACCTTTCAGTGAAGGCAGCTCTGTCACCAGGACTCTTGTAACTACAAGGAAGGCTAGTAAATTAGGTCTAGTTCTATATTCAGTGCTAAATATTTTGTGAGCTTATCAGTGTCTCAGCTGTGGGTTTTAAATTACTAGGGTGAAAAAAGAGGCAGTAAACAAGATGTGAATTAAGAACTATCGAAAATTAAGATAATTGAGAGAACTACTATTTTAATAAATCATGCTCAAGTCCACAGTGTTGTATAGTAGGAATAACATGAGTGGGTTTTTATACCAAATTCACTTCTGCTTTATGCATTCTCATCTTTTGGAACTCTTCCATTAACTACTAACTCTATAATCTTCTGAAATTGTACCTCTTCCTCTACATACTGTAAAGAACTATCCCAATAAGGACAACACTTTATCACTTAATTCCCTAGTATATATCTGAGGACAGAAGTGTGCTTTCAGAAGACATTATCAATGGAAGAACTAGGGGTTCAAAACAGAAAAATGATCCTAGAGTTGGTGTATGCGGGGTATAATTTAATGTTATTTATTTTGAACTATTTGCCTTTCAGCCTAGATTCTCATTTCTTCTTTCAGTTTCATTTTTTTTATTTCATATATCCTAAAGCTCTGTTATTAGATGTTTGCACATTTAGAATTACAATGTTCTTTGATTAGTTGATCTTTTTATCATTGTGAAATATCCCTCTTTACTAATTGGAATCATTCTGAACTCTACTTCAATATGAATATAGACACTCCAGTTGTTCTTTTTTAAATTAATGTTTACTGGGTATGTTTTCCAACTTTTATCCAACATGGGTAGTTTTAATTAAAGTTTCTTGTATACAGCATAAATGGAGATTGTGTGTCATCATCATCAACACTCACTGTTTTAACCTTACCACTTTAAACCAAAGTTAATTTGTTTAATTATACTATATGCTGTATTTCTTTCTTCTTTTCTATTGTAATTGTTTTTCTTTAAAGGCTTTTTTTTTTTTAAACCATTACTACATATATTTTCTCTCTTCTGGCTTTCCAAATAAATATATCTAAGTTGCATTGATATTTCTTCACAGTTCATTGATACTCAGTTTATTTTATCATAGTCTCTGTATTTTGCTTTAAATAATTTATATTGCTATGTATTCAACTTGACTCACCTAGAGCCGGACATCCTGGAATGTGAAGTCAAATGGGCCTTAGCAAAGCTAAGCAGAGCTTAGTGGAGGAGAAGGAAATCCAGTTGAGCTATTTCAAATCCTAAAAGATGATGCTGTGAAAGTGCTGTGCAGGGGGTGCTCCACAGAAAGAGAGAGGCAGTGGAACTTCCCTCAGCAAAGCCGAGGGGTCCTGAGGAGAGGTGAGCCTGCTGTCCGCCAACCCAGCCCCCCGGCGAGTGAGAGACAATCAGAGGAGACAGGGGTTCTGTATGAGCAGTTCCACTTTATTGCCGCAAGCTCCCAGCTTATATAGACAAGCAGGGGGGTTTTAGGAGGGACTTTCCATAGTTGCACCAATCACATTAAAGGTCAAATTGTCATGCACCTTCATTATAACAGGAGTCTATGGTGATCATGTCCTGTTTACGTGCACGGAAATCAAGAGAGCCAATCAAAAACTTTGACAAACAACATAGACCACGCCCCCATCTCTTCCCTCAGGCGCCATCTTAGTTTTCGACCACAAAGCTGGCCCCTTTCTTTTTAAGGTTTCCCATTTAGGGCCCCAGATCTCCCCCTTTTTTATTTTATTTAAGCCCTCGAGACATTTGTATTGATTTTCTGTAGAGCAAGGTGTAAAGCTGTAGGCAGCCAACCTCCAGCCTCACCAGCTAAGTGACAGGCTGTGCCTGTCTTAGGTTGCCCTCCTCTGAGGGTCTTACCCATCATTGGCTATCCAGCCACCTCTTGGGGGCTAGGCGGAATCTCTCTAGATGATGGGCATCTAGAACTCTTATCTGTCTCGGTTAATCTCTTGAAGGGCTAAATTAACAGGGGTTTTGTGGGTGCCCAACATGGGGCTCCTCTTCCATGACCTGGGCAAGCATAACTATTTTTTTTGCTGTAAGCACCTATTGCGGGCTGTGAGATTTTTTACCTTTAACACTACAACAAGCAGAACAACAAAAACAAGCAAATAGAAGGCATTTTAAAACCAGATAAATGGACTTTGTATCCAGTCCCATACATCCATTGCTCTCTTTTTCACCTGTTAGAGTCTCACTTAACACTGGAAAAGCTGTCAGACAAAAGCTGGGGTATCTCACATCACAATCTATGCGCGCCAGAACACTCAACGTTTCTATCACTCTGGCGTGGAGATCAAGCTGTTGTTGGGAATCCCGTTATGGCGGATCTCAGGTGTTTGAACTGGTGTAAGCTGGTTTGAAATCCTTGAGCAGAGGCAGTAGATATGTTGTTTACAACCTCGATGGTCTGAGCTTGTTGAACTCCCAGCACAGATGCTGACACTGTTGTACCGCTAAACCCAGGCTTCAAAGCTTCTAAAAACTGTTGCACAGCTGTGGCGATGACGAAGGTCAGCAAGGACAGGATAGGTAGTCCGAAGATCACCAGGAGCAGTGTCCACCAGGGTCGCTGCATCGATGATCTGAAAGGGAAGAAAAAATCGCCTCAGGAACTTTTGTTCTTGGGCTCAATATGTGAGTGTCTCTTTAATCTGTGTCAGGTTTTGAGATTTGACCTCTCTCTTGTGGTGTAAATTTAAGATTCCTTGCTGGCACCCATATAGGGTCCCCAGTGGGGAATATGCATCCAAATCCTCTCCCCATTGTAAGGAGTGGATCAGGCCCCTTCCACTGACCAGTGATGGGGTCTTTCCATTTCACTTGTATTTCAGGTTTTATTTCTTGGTTAGACCAATGTTTTTGAAAACATGGTATTGATTCATTTTTTGAAAAATTTAAAATGTTTAAAGAGTGCCATCACAAGTTGTTGGTGAGGGCTTATTCCCCCTTTTTTGTTTTGTAATTGAGCCTTTAAATTTTGTACCCAATATGCCATCAAATTTGGAAAATTCAGTAGTGGCCACAGGACTGGAAAAGGTCAGTTTATACTCTAATCCCAAAGAAGAACAATGCAAATGAATGTCAAACTGCTGTACAATTTGCTCATTTCTCTTGCTAGAAAAATAATACTCAAAATTCTTTAAGCTAGCCTCAGCAGTAGGTGAGCCAAGAACTCCCAGATGTACAAGCCAAATTTAGAAAAGGCAGAGGAAACAGAGATCAAATAACCATCATCTGTTGGATCATAGAGAAAGCAAGGGAATTCCAGAAAATCATCTATTTCTGCTTCATTGACTATAAGAAAGCCTTCTACTGTGTGAATCACAACCAACTATGGAAAATTCTTAAACAGATGGGAATACCAGATAACCTTACCTCTCCTGATAAACCTGTATGCTTGTCAAGAAGCAACAATTAGAACAAGACATAGAATAGCAAACTGGTTCAAAATTGGCAATGGAGTATATCAAGGCTGTATACTGTCATCCTGCTTTTTAAATTTGTATGCAGACTACATCACCCAGGAGGTAAACTAGGGAAAAGGCTCACCTTGTTCCTTTCCTTTCCCTCAGGTATTATGTTCCCACTGTGCCTGTTATCTAATGTCCAAAAACAATCGTTTCATATACTGTGTCCATTTTCTATTTGTTAAAGCTGGAGGGCACTTATCATTACAGATAATCTCTTGTGAATGGAAATGGAAACCTCCTCATTTTATTTTAAATGACAGCAGTTGGTAGAGTGAAATTTATATACACTCTACTAATATATTGCTAATTCACATAGCACCTATCCTATGTATTTACTAAAATAAATAATATACAATAATACATTTAAATGGTAAGATAGATATAAAATGAAACAAAACACTCTGAATTAATTGTCAAATATTCTTTGTTCTAACCTTATTTCTACTACTAAATATTGGCTAGATTTTTGTTTAACTATACATCAGGAGGAAATATGGACACAACGTAAAATCTTTGAGTTGAGTTTATTCAGTATATTGTTGGACTGTAGACCAGGAGATAGCCTCTCAGGTAGCTCTGAGGAACTGATCTGAAGAGAAAGCAAAGGAGCCAGTACATGTATGAATTTTAGCTAGGAAATATGTGCAGACAAAGTCTAGGTGAATGGTTACTTCTATACAAGAGGAACAGATATCTCAGTTAATGACTTTAGAACTTTCTAATGTCTTGTAAGGTGCAAAAAGCTGGGGCCATTGAAATTCTCCCTTAAATATGTGTGTTAACTATCTAGGGCTCAAATATCCAAAGCACAAAATGCATCATCCTGAATTCCTTTCAGGGTGAACTTGTAGGTCAGGGACTGCAGTGGATAGAACCGGAACAGTGGACATTTGCGGTTTATTCACCAGATATTTTGGTTCCTTCCTAGAGTCACCCTGTCTGAGAAAAGATTGTAAAGTTTGACTTAAGAGAACTCAAAAGCAGTCATGAAATGATACAGCAGGGGTATATGGACAGGGATGCTGTGTGCTATTTCTGGATAAGAGTGTTAAGAGTAACATGTGTCTATCATGCATTTTTCCTTCTCCATGTAGAAGTTGCTATGTTAGAGTGGAATCTCAGGAAAAGATGTGGAATCTCAGCTAACTCAAGATGTGTATGTAGTTCAAAATAGAAATACACGTTAGTTATTTTAAGCACTCACATTTTGTGATCATTAGTTACTGCACCACAATCTAGCCTCTTATCTGATAGATAGTGCAAATTTAATCAATCTAATAAATTCTTTCACTCCAGATTCATGAATTGTAAATTTAAAACACCATCTACAATATACAACATAAAGTATTTATTGTGATAACTTAGTTTATGTATCAGTTCAAGAACAATTGCTAAGTATGGATATTGCATAAATATGAAGAACTCATCCTCACCCATAATTAGTTCTTAATGACTGACAATGCTATTAACTTTATGAAAATATAAGTTTAATTAAAAAAATCTTGTAGCTTAATGGAGTATAATTTCTACTTAGTAAGTGCCTTAAACTTTTAAAACAATCTTTTCTTTGAAAAATTTCCTCTGAATACCTATCAGTATTCAATTATACAATACAGAGTAATTAGGTATCCATTATACACTTTTTATTTATCTATTTTATTTATTGAAAATTTCTGTGCCTCTTCAAAAACTGTAAGCTTTGTTTTAAAACGATTGTTTTATTATTTGATGTTTTATTTCTGACATAAAGATTCGCAAACTTACACTGCAAAATAAATTTAAATTTAATTATTCCCTTAAAAGATATAAAGTTTAGTTCATCTTAACTCTCCCACACATTTTGTAACATGTACAAACCATTTTCTTTCCCTTTTAAAAAATACTTTTTTCTCATACATTTAATCCCAATCGCTCTTTTGAAGGATGGTCCTTCTTTATTACTATATTCCATACAGTCATATTCTCTAACTATAATAGAAAGATTCCCTAAAGAAATATAAACCACTAACATGACTTTCTGATAAGAAAGATAAATGAAAAATGTTGGTAAGATGCTTACTTCATCATCCCAGTTCCTTATTTTGATCTCCAGTATCTTTTGTCATCAAATCACACATATGTCAGTTCTTGACTTACTCTTGTAACTTTAGAGAAAGAGATTTTCCATTCTGTTCACATCCATTCAAGGGTTATTTAGGCATTCTGTGTGTTCTATCTAATCACAGTTTTTGAAATCAAAGGGACTTGTGTTGAAACTGTGCTATGAACAGAACATAAGAAAACATATTTTAAACTAGGTTCCTGGGGTTAATGACTCACACAGCTTAAGTAGACATACTGTGAAACATCTTAAAGATTCTCCAGACAGGAAGTACAGGACGCAGTATTTTCTGGAATATTTCCACCATGGTGTCATAATATTTACAGAAAATTTTGCAGAATGCCATTTCCTGGATCTTCTTCTACAAACAAAAGACTATACCAATGACTTAGCATTTCTAAAAGAAGGCAGTACTTGTTTACTATTGAACAAAAAAGGTCCTTTCTCACCTTGAGAGAAACATCCTCTTTAACAGAGATTGTTACTTCAGGGATAATGTGTGATTGAAGTTGACATTTGGAGAACAGTAATTTTTATATAATATTCTCTGTCTGAATTCTAAGAATTGCTCAAAAGCTGTATCACTGCAGCTTGCCCTGAATTAAACTAATTATTTTCTCTACTTTTGTCATACAATGAAAAAGAAATACCCTACTAGTTTCAAAAAGTATTCACCTGCAACAGCAATATTTACTTCATTTCACAGTAAAGAGTCATGTTTCCTTAAATCTTTATTTAAAAACCTGCCATCAAAAGGAAATCTATCTTTTCAATGACCAAATGTAGTTTTCTTTCTGCATGCCAAGCTGACATTCAGAGTTTTCGTTTTATTATTCACATCAGATAAACAAAAATCCCATCAGTTTATAACTTCTGCCTAAAATATCTCTGGCTTATCCAGCAATTGAGATAAATGAGTTTCATTTTCTGTCTTCTGAGCCTGGTGGGTGGACATTTATATTGTTCTTCCTTTCAGACGCAATTCATTATAGAGGCACACCCAAGTCAGAACAATGATAAAAAGTTTTTCAGACTTTTTTTTTTATTTTTTCTTTAGTTTACGTTATAAGCCAATATAATAATACTGGTTTCAACTTTGGGGAATTGGAGGTGTTTGATATAAAATATTTGTTTGTTCTTATTTTGCATTTGACAAAGCCAACATTTAATGGCTTTCTGTAAAGTGAATGTAACATTAAAGCCCACGTGTATTTCCCAAATTCATTTTTGTTCTGTTTTGTTGGGTGTTTCCTAGATTGCCTGCAGCAATAATAAATACCAAGTTCGCTTTTCAGTCACACCAGAGCTTTCTCCACCTTCTTGAAGTTTTGCATTTTCCATCAAATTAAAGAACATCAGCAAAGGAATGCTACACTTCCACAGCAGGAAATCTAAGATCTAGCTGTATTAGGTTACATTATTTTGACTTCTTTCCACTTCCAACAATCCCGTCTGTACTTTGACTTAAAATAAAAAAAAAAAAGAAAAGAAAAGAAAAGATAGAGGAGACTGATTCTTAAACTAGGCACAAGGTAGCTAGTTAATATTTTAGAAAAAAAATAGTGATCACTTACTCTTTTCTCACTCCATGTTTTAGTATTGTCTATTCCAGAATGGGGCTTCCCTGTGGCTCAGCTGGTAAACAATCCACCTGCAATGCACAAGACCTGGGTTTGATACCTGGGTTGGGAAGACCCCCTGGAGAAGGGAAAAGCTATCCACTCCAGTATTCTGGCCTGGAGAATTCAGATTCACAGATGACACGACACTTATGGCAGAAAGCAAAGAAGAACTGAAGAGCCTCTTGATGAAAGTGAGAGAGGAGAGTGAAAAAGCTGGCTTAAAGCTCAACATTCAGAAAACTAAAATCATCACATCTGGTCCCATCACTTCATGGCAAATTGATGGGGAAACAATGAAAATAGCGACAGACTTTATTTTCTTGGGCTCCAAAATCATTGCAGATGATGACTGCAGCCATGAAATTAAAAGACGCTTACTCCTTGGAAGAAAAGCTGTGACCAACCTAAACAGCATATTAAAAAGCAGAGATATTACTTTGCCAACAAAGGTCCATCTAGGCAAGGTTATGGTTTTTCCTGTGGTCACGTATACATGTGAGAGTTGGACTATAAAGAAAACTGAGTGATGAAGAATTGATGCTTTTGAACTGTGGTTGTGGAGAAGACCCCTTGAGAGTCCCTTGGACTGCAAGGAGATCCAACTAGTCTATCCTAAAGGAACTCAGTCCTGAAAGAAAATGCCTTCAAAGGAAAGATGTTGAAGCTGAAACTCCAATACTTTGGCTACCTAATGTGAAGAACTGACTCATTGCAAAAGACCCTGATGCTGGGAAAGACTGAAGGTGGGAGGAGACGGGGAGGACAGAGGATGAGATTGTTGGATGGCATCACTGACGTGATGGACATGTGTTTAGGTCGGCTCTGGTAATTGGTGATGAATAGGGAAGCCTTGCGTGCTGCAGTCCATGAGGTCACAAAGAGTTGAATGTGACTGAGCAACTGAACTGAGCTGAACTGATGCTCAAGATAAGCATTCCATTTTGAAAATGTTTATTTTTCTTCTTTTCCCTTGTATTTATGTTTTCCTCCCCCCCCTTTGT
>SJYV01052269.1:112941-181597 GCA_006410875.1 Neotragus pygmaeus | reverse complement strand
TGTTGCTGCAAATGGCATTATTTCATTCATTTTTATGGCTGAGTAATATTCTATGGCAAATACATACAATATCTTTATCCATTCATCTGTCAGTGAACATTTAGATTGCTTTTATGTGTTGGCTATTATAAACTGCACTATAGTTAACATAGGGGTGACTGTATCCTTTCAAATCATGGTTTTTTCCTGGTTATGTGCACAGGAGTGTGATTGCTGGATCATATGGTAGCTCTGCTTATCGTTTTTTAAGGAACCTCCATGCTCTTCTTCATAGTGGCTGAACCAATTTACATTCCTGCCAACAGTGTAGGAGGGTTCCCCTTTTTCCACACCCTCTCCAGAATTTGTTCATAGACTTTTTGATGATGGCCATTCTGATTGGTGNTCTGCTTATCGTTTTTTAAGGAACCTCCATGCTCTTCTTCATAGTGGCTGAACCAATTTACATTCCTGCCAACAGTGTAGGAGGGTTCCCCTTTTTCCACACCCTCTCCAGAATTTGTTCATAGACTTTTTGATGATGGCCATTCTGATTGGTGTGAGATAATATCTCACTATAGTTTTGATTTGCATTTTTCTGATAATCAGGGATGTTGAGCATCTTTTCATGTGCTTTTTGGCTATCTGTATGTCTTTGGAGAAATGTCTATTTAGGTCTTCTGCCCATTTATTGATTGGGTTTTTATTTTTCTGATGTTGAGCTGCATGAGCTGTTTGTAAATTTTGAACATGAATCCCCTGTCAGTCACATCATTTGCAAATATTTTTTCCCATTCTGTGGGTTGTCTTTTCATTGTGTTTACAGTTTCCTCTGCTGTACAAAAGCTTTTGAGTTTAATTCGATGCCATTTGTTTTTTGTTTTAATTTATGTTGCTCTAGGAGATTGAAAAANAAAAGCAGAGACATTACTTTGCCAACAAAGGTCCGTCTAGTCAAGGCTGTGGTTTTTCCTGTGGTCATGTATGGATGTGAGAGTTGGACTATAAAGAAAACTGAGTGCCAAAGAATTGATGCTTTTGAACTGTGGTGTTAGAGAAGACTTTTGAGAGTCCCTTGGACTGCAAGGAGATCCAGCCAGTCCATCCGAAAGATCAGTTCTGAGTGCTTATTGGAAGGACTGATGCTGAAGCTGAACTTCCAATACTTTGGCCACCTAATGCGAACAGCTGACTCATTTAAAAAGACCCTGATGCTGGGAAGGATTGAGGGCAGGAGGAGAAGGGGATGGCAGAGGATGAGATGGTTGGTTGGCATCAGTGACTCAATGGACATGAGTTGGGGTAAACTCCGGGAGATGGTGATGGACAGGGAGGCCTGGTGTGCTGCAGTCCATGGGGTCGCAAAGAGTTGGACCCTACTGAGTGACTGAACTGAACTGAGCTGAACTGATATCAGAAACTGAATATTTATAAGTGATTAAGTTATGTTCATCTTAATGTTGTATATGCAAATGAAGAAAATGGAATTTTTAAAGTAATATTTTTATTTTTCATGCAAATATGTTGGTGTTTATTCTTACTTTCTAAGGAATGTACTATTTTGTGTTAAGTAAGACAATGGCATTATATCTTGGTATGTTCCTTAAATTTTTTTATTCTTAATAACATCCTGCTTCTGATTATGGTTATTAACATTCCATTGTTCAAAGACTACTGCCCCACACATGCATTAAAATCAGACATACAAACATATATGCAAGCACATATGTTCAAAGAAATATAAAACATATTTCATATTATATCTTTTTCTTTCCCCTACTTTTTAGCAGATAAATTGTTACCATTATTTTATTTATTGTGATAGGTTTTCCAGATCACCGCTGATTTTTCTATGGTAGTTTTACTATAATAGGTGTGAGCTGTTGTCTGTTGGCAGAGTTATCCTAATTACGTACATGTTGTTCTTTAGTTGCAAAGGGAAGGTGAAAGTGAAGTCGCTCATTAGTATCAGACTCTTTGCAACCCCATGGACCATAGGCTTCTCTGTCCAAGGGATTTTCTAGACCAGAATACTGTAGTAGGTGGCCATTTCATTCTCCAGGGAATCCTCCCGACCCAGGGATCGAATCCACATCTCCTGCATTACCAAGTGGATTCTTGATCACTGAGCCACCAGTGGAAATCCCAATTACATACGTACTCATTATATTAATGGGTTTACAGAACGGAGGTGGTTGTGTCAGGATGGAAATACTTATTTGAAAATAATGATGACGCTTTTTTAAAAAACACAGTTGAAATTTGAAATTTTAAGAAATTGTTAACATGTATAAAGATATATTTTAGTGATTCGGAAAATTGTCATAGAACATGCTTTTTACAGTATTTTGACTACTTTTTTCAGTAATCTTTATCTTTATGTAGACCAGAGTCCTCTGTCTTCAAATATTGCCACCTTGCTCAGTCTCTGCTCTTCGGAAAAGTCCAGACTGGGCCTTGGCCAGTGGTGAGCTCGTGAATGTTCAACTGCCAGCTCTCTGGTTGAGGTGGTGCTCTGACCAGCAGCGTCAGCTGCTTCTGTCGTGTCAGTACTTCCAACATGGCAGGTTTTAACTGTTCACGTGATGTCGGTAGACATGGGGCATGGGTGTGCTGGGCACACGAAGCTCTCACAAAGCCAAGTGCGTGCTGGGCTCCGCATCCCACTGGCTGTCCCATCATTGCTGCTGCTTTCACAACTAAGGTTGTGAACCATGATTACCTTTATATACAGTGTTATTCTTTTGTTGTATTTATGACTAGATTATCACAAGTGCAGAATATTTGTGAGTATATTTCATTATCATGATAAAACATATATGACTGTCAGTTTTTCTGTTTTTCAGTTGGGTGGAAAGCTTTGGACGTGAGGGGCTTGGATTATTACTGGACATCTTGGAAAAGCTGATTAGTGGCAAAATGTAAGTATTGCTAATCATTATTTCCAGTTAAGCTACATTTGCATGTCCAATGATGATTCCAACACTGATATCTTTCATGCAGACAAGAAACAATTGTGAAGAAGAATCAGCACAAAGTCATACAGTGTCTGAAGGCCTTGATGAATACCCAGGTATGCACATAGGTAGCTATATTCTTCATTAGTTCTTACAGAAATTCTTATGAAGTAGAGTTATGTAATACAGAATTTGCACCAAAGTGATGTACTGCTTTGGTAAGCTGTTCAGTATATAATGGAAAACTATTGAATTGTGGTGTTCTGGTTTTGTGTCAAATGAACTGTGTATCAACAGGAGATACTTGGGGATGAATAGACCCTCTTCTGCTGCTTCATTCTTCGTATACAGATTACTTCTCTTTTCCTCCTGTCCTTCCCCCCTACCTCAGTGCCTCGCTGTCTGTCTGCGTTTTGGTTCTCCTTTCTTCTTCGCTTCCTCCTTTGGTAATTTTCAAAAGGATAGCATGAGTCAGCTTGGAAGTCATACATGATTATTAAATATGATCTTCAGTAATACTTATTACCAAAGAATTAAGTTGGAAAAACTTAGTTTTTATAGTCTAGGAATTTAAATCTTTAATGAAATTAATGTGAACCGATATGAACAGATCCCAGTGGTGGAGCAATGAATGATACTTAATGCAAGAGCAGCAAATGCTTGAACAATGCATGTTTGAACTTCACTGATCCACGTACATGAGGATTTTTAAAATAAATACATATTTGTACTGNACTGACAGGATTCCCCATGCTGGCTCCTGGCAGTCACAGTAACATTTCGTATTTCAACAGAAAATGAAAAGTATAGACTGTCACTGTGGTTTATAAACATCATTTCGATAACATCCTAAAAATCAGCCTATTGGGAACAAAACCCCTCTGTAACAAAGTATTAAATAGATAAGTATGCCATAAATTATTCAATAGAAATTTCTAGTGTTACTCAAAATAATTTGGATGTAGATGGGACTTCTCATTTTAAGAAGAGGAGATTGATGCTCAAAGAATTATAGTTATCATTTTCATAGCAAATAAATAGATTACTAGTGAAGCATCAGTACTGGGTTCCCGATTTCCACTTCCAAACTTGACTCACCCATGGCACTTTTTAAGCAATTAGAACTCACCCAAAATTTAATCATGAGTTGTGCTGAGATTTTTTTTTTTCTTACCCTTTTGAACTTCTTCAGGCAACCCTATGTCCTTACACTTTCAACACACTATTCTACCTTAACTCAAAAAAATTAGGACCAAAAAGGGTCTGATGATCCATCTTCAATTCCATCCTATGCCAGTGACAGAGTTGACAAAGTAACAGAAATTCTTTGAGATTTAAGCCTTTTCTGTATCTGTCCAAAGAAAGAATTTGCCAGAAAGGACTGATAAAGAAAATGCTAAATCAAGTCTTAAACAAGAGGACATTATTGTCTCAATCTCCCAAGTGTTTTACAGTCAAGGTCCCAGTTTCCCATCTCAAGAATGCAGGGTTTCTGCACGATTTTCATTTGCTGTCATCAGTGTGGACTTCATCTGGAGGTTAGTTTGGTTTTTGTTGATATAGAAGGAATGGAGACTTTCCTATTTTCCTCTGATGGGAGTGAAAATGGTTTTCCATGGGCTTCTCTAAGAGTCTAAAAAAATTTCCCTGAACCCTCCAAAATATTTCTCCTTGCATCCCAACAGCCAGAATTCAGTCATACCCTAAAGCAATCATCAGCAAGGGAGAAAAGATTATCTTTAGACCAAACAGTACATCTCTGAAACAAGAGACAGGATGGCTTTCCCTATGACACATGACTTTTTGCAACAAGATACTGAACAGCATGTAGGTTATATGAGAAAAGGAAGGAGAGGATCACAGTTGCTGAGCAGTCAGCCCTCAAAGTTCATTACTCCTTTAGCTACAAAGTTTCCATACACAGCCTTATTGCCTCATTTTCAAAACTCCCAGCCCTACCCACATGTTCCTACCCCTTCCCTAAAGGAGAAGACTCAGCATCTCATATGGTCCCTGCATTAAGCTTCAAGTCCAGATCCTTAGGTAATGGCCACTATCACCAGTAGGTTCAAATTCTTTAGTGAACTCCTTCTAAATGATAAGGTATCTACTCCTTCATATCTACACACCAATTGGCGGTGGAATAAGACCAGCAAGCAACTATAAAATGCCAGAAAGAGGATCAATAAAAAGCAATCAAAAGTAATCATGGGTCCAAAACGTGCTCATACTCTCTTCCAGGACAGGGGAAGAACAGATTTCCAGTCTGGAAAAGGAACAAGTTCTTGGGTGGCCCACATTTCTGCTCTCTACCCACATCCATTTTCCTCTATGGACACATTGCTGAATGTGCCTGTCACGTGTATGCCCAGTTGCTTCAGTTGTATCTAAACTCTTTGTGACCCCATGGACCATAACCCACCAGACTCCTCTCTCCATAAAACTTCCTGGCAAGAATACTGGAGTGGGTTACCATTTCCTCCTCCAGGGGATCTTCCCAAGCCAGGGATCAAACCCTCATCTCCTGTGTACCCTGCACCGGCAGGTGTATTCTCTACTACTGAGCAACCTGGAAAGCCTGAATGCAGCTATCAGGTAAGATCTAAGAAATATTTTTAATATTCTAATTTTAGTCTATAATTTAATATTTTTTCTCATGTACCAGAAGTTGGAAATGAAGTATTTAAGTGAAAGAAAGCTTTTGATTCATAATTTCCACTCTTCAGAAAAGGTTTTCCAGTTACAGTTTAGAGAAGATGGTATAATTAGTCAATAGAAAGAAAATCTTTCTTTTTTCAATTTCATAATGATAGCAAAGTTAAAAACAAAATTTCAAATAGCTTTAATTTCTATAATCAAATGTTATTCAATGATGTAGAGACTAAATGACAAAGATGAGGTTGTCGTTGCTCAGGTGTTAACCTCCTGCTACCAAGCTTGTTACTGTAGGCCCTTTGAGCATATGGACCTTATGATTTCCTTTCTGCTTTACTCGTATGTGTTAATTAGTCATGGTACACTGAAAACCCAAACCCAGTCACTAAGCAAATTTCTAGGGTATTTTCTGTTCCCAAAGCCTGAACTTCATGATAATATTTCTGGACTATATCTTAATAAGTACATTAACAGCTTTTTGCTTAGTTTAGACAGAAAGATGCTTTATTAATATTTTAATAACCCATGCTAGAACAAAGGAAACATATGAAGTAGGTCATTTTCCTGATTCCTTTTCATGCCTAATTTCTGCAAATTAACTTTATAACTATACTAGCTATTTCGTTTTCCTGTTAACCTTGAAACACCTAAAGCAATTCATTAAACAAAGAACAAGTATCAACAGTAATCAGCTCAATTATAGCTATCATGAAGGAAATACAAATACACAAAACATTAGGAAAACCCTCAAGGCTCCATGTAAAAAAGAAATACAACCACAATTTGGTATATACATACACAATCTGATAGTTTAGACAGCACATGGAATGGAGCAAAATTTTAATAATAATTTCTTAAGAACTGGGGAGCGAATGTAGAAGATACATAGATTGATGAGAGGCTGGAGAGTCAAATGTTTTCCACAGAAGCCAACCCAGGAAGAGCATCAGGAAGGATCTGGAGGTTTGTATGCCTGGAGCAGATATTTGTGTTAGAGATCAGTGAGCATGTGTAAAAGTTGGGAAGTGCAAATACCCAGCATGACCACTTCAGGCTGCAATGTGACCTAGCTTGTGATCTTAGATAAACGAAGAGTTCTTCATTTGAGGAACATTTCACCATGTGAGGAGGAAACGCATGATTGTGGATGAAGTCATGATTTCCATCTATAAGTAATATTTATTTTGTGTTATTTTATAGCTAGGGAAATGGGAATAACTGTGTGGTGTGAGACAAATATATGGCAAAGCAGAGGAGTGCTGTAAAAAAAAAAAATTAGCAAAAAAGTACTATATGCTCAAAAGTCCATATGCTCAAAGGGCCTAAAGTAATAAGCTTGGTAGCAGGAAGGTAATACCTCAGCAATGACAACCTCATCTTTGTCATTTAGTTTCTACATAATTGAATAACATTTGATTATACAAATTAAAGCTATTTGAAATTTTGTTTTTAACTTTATTATCATTATGAAATTGAAATCTTTTTTTCAAAGTACATGTTCAATGACACAGATATTTGGTATGGTTTCAAAACCATACTCAGTGATTGAAATGGTTAGTATACATCTGCTGCTGCTACTGCTAAGTCGCTTCAGTCATGTTCGACTCTGTGTGACCCCATAGACGGCATCCCACCAGGCTCCTCTGTCCCTGGCATTCTCCAGGTAAGAATACTGGAGTGGGTTGCCATTTCCTTCTCTATCTATACACCTATGTATATATAATACATCCATCTATACACCTATATATATATAATACATTCAACCAATGTTTCCTACAGTATTACAATTGTTAATATTAGAGGACTAGATATCAGAGTGGCATGAGAGTCTATTCTACACCTGCTTCTGATAGCAGCAAGACCACTTACAGGAACTCCCTAAGCCTCAGCTTCTCCTCACACCATGGTGATAACCCCCTCACAAGGTCACTGTAATCATAACATTGGCTTCCCTGGTAACTTAATGGTAAAGAATTTGCCTGATAATGCAGGTGATGTGGGTTCAATCCCTGGGTCAGGGATACTCCTGGAGAAGGAAATGGCAACCGACTCCAACATTCTTCCCTGGGAATCCCAAGGACAAAGGAGCCTGGTGGGCTATAGTACATGGAGTTGCAAAGAGTCAGACACAACTTAGCAACTAAACAACAACAGAAGCAACAATCCTAATATCAGGTAATGATCCTAAAGACCCAAATTCAGTGTTAGAACATCGTACTTCCTCAGTAAATAATAACATTACTTGTCATCATCAACTGCCCAACTTCTCAAGAACAGTATAACTGATATTAAATTGTATTTACTTTCATGCACATTTCAAAAGAAGTATCTCATTTTACAAAGATAATCTGAAGATAATGGCAATTGTGTCATATTTTCCAACCCAAATGTATTTTATAATAACAATTGACTAATACATGTCAGGTCTTTCAGCTCCATGAGAAGTTCCTAAATAAGTTCCAAGAACCATTATTTCAACCTTTCTAGTAATAATGATGAAAAAAAAAAAGTAGAAAAAGAAAACAAAAAAAGGTCAATATTAATGCAATTGAATGACTTCCACACAAACATTTAGTATGTCTCAACATCATCATCTCCTGGCCCCTGGAGGATAAACACATGAATAATCATGTAGATTTCAATGGCTGCAGTTTCTTCTCTTTGGCTGATTTAGGTCATCAGGACCAGAGCGAATCTTAGCAGGAGCATAGCTGAGACTATCTCATTAGCAACCAGTGTAGTAACAAGGGAAGATATCCCCTAAAGGTGAATAAATGCACAACAAATGTACTGATAGAAACCAGAGGACTCACAGAAGCCAATTAACAACAGGAGAGTCATTTTGCTGCAACCAGATCTCATTTAAAGTTCTCAGAGATAAAAAGTACCCAAAATAAAAGTATAATGTGCATCCATTCCTGCCCAGACAATATTGTCTGGAAAACTGTGGCTGCATATTTACCATCTGGCAACCGGGAAACATTAGCAATGGAGCAGCTAGCTGCTTGAGCAAGAGCTATCGCATACCCACATGCACGGAAAATCTGAATCAGCAACAAAGTCAGAAGCATATGTCCTGCCAAAGAATGAATATTCACAGTGTTGCCAGTACCACACAGGTTGAATTAAACGCAAACGCCAACAACTCTTACAATTTGACATTGATATTCTGCCTGACAGCAACATCCAAGATCAAAACATAGCAATGATATAGGATAATTCCTCAGGGTTTGTATATAGTTAGTGTGAGGAAATGAATCAGAGACTAGTTATAATCTTCAGAGTAGTGGCTTTTCTGAGCAGGAAAGACTACTGTAAAGGAAGAGAATACACACCACACAGAGAATCCCCAAGTGCACGTATACGAGGCAAAAAGGCTTTGGAAATCCTTTACAAAGACGTAATGGCTTTAGCCTTTAAAATCTGAGTATGTTGATTTCTATCTCTCTCAAGTCTTAAAATGTATGTATCACTACCCTAAAACCATTCAGCATTAAGTATCAGTAGAAGGATTCTCTGATACTAAGTATATATTCCCATCTCTCTCATACAACTGTTCTTTGCTTTATCATAGTCTATATCAAGATCAAATTTAAAAGTTCAAACACAGAAAACTAGACTTGCAAACATGAGGCTAAAATGAAAGTTCATCCAAACATATAAACATCAAATCAGCCTGCAGACATGTAAACCAAATGCCTCCCTGCTAGCATATGCATTTACCCTGACAAGGCTGTTTTCATTGCTCCCACTGTTTCATTTCAAGTTATCTGGCCAAGGTTAAGTTAGAAACCTATTTTTAATTGCTGACTTTTGATAAAAGACATCTCTAACTTGGAAATACTGCTTCAAATAATGTATAATGCAGAGAAATTATGGTTTGAATTTCTTGTAAGCATCAGAAACAAAGAATTAAGTACAGTGCAGTTGGGATCACTGTGTTACCAAATGAACCAAGTAACTGTAATTAAACAATAAGCATTCCTCAATAGATTTATTCCATTTGGCTTCCCCTGGATAACTGACAATAACAAGAAATCTTCCAAAAAAACACAGGTCTGATCATGCTTTTCCTGAAGTTGCAAACTTTCAAAGGCCTCCCTTGTCTTTAGAAGCAGCAACTATTAGCGTGGCTTTGGGGGCCAAAGTCAATCTGGCAATCTCACAACGAAGAGAAGAGGTTTTCCCCACATTGCCAAGAATGAGGAGAACCCTTATCAACTTCACAATTGCTCACAGACTATACACCACCCTGCATAACTGTAGAACTTTCAGTAGCTATCACCTGAAGAATGCATAATAAGAATGAAATTAGTAATGACTTTATCAATTACAACATCTACATGCATATGAAAATAATATGTATAATTACTATCTACACAAAATTTTGACAGCAGAAGAGGTTTGAAGACCTCTATAGTGGCTTTCTCAGAGAAGGCAATGGCACCCCACTCTTGCCTGGAAAATCCCATGGATGGAGGAGCCTGGTAGGCTGTGGTCCATGGGGTCACTAAGAGTCAGACACGACTAAGCGACTTCACTCTCACTTTTCACTTTCATGCATTGGAGAAGGAAATGGCAACCCACTCCAGTGTTCTTGCCTGGAGAATCCCAGGGACGGGGGAGCCTGGTGGGCTGACGTCTATGGGGTCACAGAGTTGGACACGACTGAAGTGACTTAGCAGCACAGTGGCTTTCTACTTCATAGCTGAGGAAAACTTTTTATGACCCCATGAACCGTAGCCCGCCAGGCTCCTCTGTCCAGGAATCTTCCAGGCAAGGATACTGGACTGGGTGGTTATTGCCTTCTCCGGGGAAATCTCCCCAGTCCAGGGATGGAACCTGGGTCTCCTTCATCGCAGGCATATTCTTTACCACCTGAGCCACCATGGAAACTCTTATGGTTAAGGAACCACTCATACAGTGAAAAGAATAAGAAATGAGGAATTCCTTGGGCCCTGTTGTTGCTCCACTGCCTAGCACTACACTTGCAGGAAGTGTGCCATGTTCATTTGCTAAAAGAATAAAACGGGTCTCTTGCTGCAGCAACGCCAGTGAGAGCAGCGGGACTGTAGGCTTGGAGCGGAACTTCGTGGATTGTTTTAAGAAAATGGCAGACAAGCTGGACATGGGGGAAATGGCCAGCTTCAGTAATGCCAACCTGAAGATGAAGACGCAGGAGAACACCCTGCTGGCCAAAGAGACCATTGAGTGGAAGCAAGGAAAGTGAAATTTCCTAAGGACCTGAGGAATTCTCTACCCCTTCATTTTAGAGAGCCTAGTCATGATGTGGAATAAGTCACCTGCAAGATGGACAAAAGTGACAAGTTGTGCTGTGAATCCAGGCACTCCACGCTGATGTCACTGGCCTGTGGGTCTTTGAGGGGACCCTCCAAACGGACTGCTCAGTGTAGGGAGTTTGAATAAAGATGGCTACAATAATAACTGCAACGTGGCTGAGAAGAATGTGCAATGAGTGATTTTAGGTCTGTTTAATGTAAGCAAATTGAACTAGTTATGAGTTTGCCAGAAAGAAAAATACTTCCCTGGTTTGACCTGATATTTAAAAAGTATTTGTATGACTAATGAAAATAAAACACATCTCATGACAAAAAAAAAAAAAAAAGAATGAATGGCTTTAGACCACAGTTTCAGTCACAGTTGCTAAGCTTTGGGACTCTGCATTAGTTGTCTCCTCTGGTGGACTGCTCACTCAGGTATCCACAAGGCTCTTTCCATCAGTTCCCTCAAGCCTCTGCTTAAATTCCACCTTCTAAATGAGGCAAACCCCCATGCAGGATTCTTAAGACCCTCTAACTTAGTTCACTGGATATTCTTTCCCCTAGAGCTAATCACTCTCAACGATTCTACAAGTTACTATCGAATTTTTTAGTTTGTTGTTTTTCCTTTGCCTCCCACTCACTAGAAGGCAAGTTCCACAAGTAGAGAGATTTTCTGTGACTTCTTCACATTCTAAAACAATGCCTTGAAGGGACTTCCTTGGTGGTCCAGTAACTGAGACTCTGCCTTTCCAATGCAGGGGGTGCAGGCTGGACTCCTGGTTCAAGAACCAAGATCCCACATACCATCTACGGCCAATAAATAAACAAATGCATGTATATACATATGTGCATGTGTGTGTGTGTGTCTGTGTGTGTGTGTGTGTGTGTGTGTGTGTGTGTGTATGTGTGTGTGTACATATATAGAAAACAATGCCAGGCATAATGACATTTTAACAATGATTCAATCTTTGGATAAACCATGTCTTTTTGGTGATGCTGATCCTTCCTCTATTAAAAAAATAAGGAATAAAACTTCTCCTACTTCATTTACAGAGTGGTTTGAGGATCAAATGAGTGATCCAATCACTGTTCTGAAATAGATGTAAGTAAACTTGTAAGTAATTCTTTCACATGGGATGATGCAAATGAAGCAGATGAGAGAAGTAAGACTACCCTCTCCCTTGTAGAGGCCCACAGTTTGGGAATGATACTTCACTGACATGACTGAGAGTTATAACTAGAAAGATAGGCTTCATGTTTTATTTACAAATTATAAGCCAGCCTGCTTTAACTTGGACTTTTTTTTTTTTAACCTAAAACACCTTTAGTTTCCCCACTGAGTTCAGCGTGGTTCTCCACCATCATAGGTATGAAGGTTAGGTATGGCTAGGCTGAGGTGCCCTAGTTTGGCAAAAACTAGTCTAGATTTGGATGTGAAGGTATTTTTCAGACACGATTAACATTTACAATCAGTTTATGTTAGGCAGAGCAGACTATCGTCCATCATGTGGGCCTCATCCAATCAGTTGAAGACCTTAAGAGCAATGACGGAGGTTTCACAAAGAAGGAATCCTGCCTCAGGACTGAAACCTGCCTGGACTTCCTAGTCTGCCCACCGGCCTGCCTCCCATACAAATTTCAGACCTGCCGATTCCCACAATCAAGTGGCAGCCTCTCTCCCCACACACATATATCCTACTGGTTCTGTTTCTCTGAAAAATCCTAACTAATACAATAGAGTTCTGGTGACTGAAGCTTTAGAAACAATGCTAGTGATATTATCTTCTTAAGAAGAAAATCAATATGCTCAATTTCATTAAGATATTGCTTCTGGAAACTAGCTTGATGTATTTAATGCACAGACTTTAAGTGTAAAGGTAAGTTTTGAAAAATACAGCTGCATATCTACCATCTCCATCAATATACAGAACATTCTCATCACCACTCTTGCCTCTTTCTACTGTTCTGATTTCTATTACAGAAGAGTAGAAAGTTTTGCTTGTTCCAGAATTTCCTATGTAAGAATTCATGCAGAACTCCTTTGAAAATGGCTTCTATTACTTAACCATGTGTTTGAGATTCAACCATGTTGTCAAGTATATCTATAGATGCAATTTTTAACTTTTATATTAGGTTTCTGATCACCTTGAATGTTTGTATTAAGTAAAAAGTGGAGGCTGAAGTTCACTGCTGTCTGGTAACTCTTCTCAAATGTTCTAGAACCATGTGTTGAAAAGATTTTCTTTTCCCTATAAATCACCTAGAGGTCTTTGTAAAAATCAATTCATTATGTATGTGTGTGTCTATTTTTGACTATCGAGAGTGCTCAGTTCCTCTTTCTTACATCAATTTCACATAGGTTTAATTCTGTACTCCCAAGAGTCTTCTCCAACACCACACTTCAAAAGCATCAATTCTTCGGAGCTCAGCTTTCCTTATAGTCCGACTCTCACATCCATACATGACTACTGGAAAAACCATAGCTTTGACTAGACAGACCTTTGTTGGCAAAGTAATATCTCTGCTTTTCAATATGCTATCTAGGTTGGTCATAATTTTCCTTCCAAAGAGTAAGCATCTTTTAATTTCATGGCTGCAGTCACCATCTGCAGTGATTTTGGAGTCCCAAATCACCTTACTTACTAGGTACTAATTAATTTCTCTCAGTAATATTTTGCAATATTAAGTATAGACATCGTAATGATTTTTCTAAACTAATATTCCAAAAGCTTTTATGTTTTATTAGTGATAGTTTAATTTTTAACTTTAGTTTCCAGGTTCTGGCTAGAATATGAATAAACTTTGTCTGTATTTTCTGTATATTTAAAATATAAAAAACAATATTCCTCCAAAGTTAATTAGCCCTGGGACTTTAAAAAATACATATTAAAAACCCTTGAAATTAATATTCTATATAGCATAATGTAGAAAATCTTGCTTTACTTCTAAGGTAAATTTAACTCCAATAAACTATAATTATAATTTGGAATACACTAATTCTCTCAACCACAGAGTCTCCCATAAATCAAAAATATAAACTTCATCATGATATTAGGTCACTGCACTTATAAGTGTGGGCTTCCCGGGTGATGCTAGTGGTAAAGAACCTGCCTCCCAATGCAGGAAACACAGGAGACACAGGTTCGATTGCTGAGTTGGAAAGATCCTCTGGAGGAGGGCATGGCAACTCACTCCAGTATTCTTGCCTAGAGAATCCCCACAGACAGAGGAGCCTGGCGGGCTACAGTCCATGGGGTCGCAAAGAGTTGGACATGGCAGAAGCAACTTAGTACATGCTTATTTACGTGGGAATCAATGCAATAAACACTCTAGTATAACTGCCATAATTATAAAAGATGTCAAATGTCAATCTTATTAAAAAAAAACAACTATAAATTAGTGCAGAAGCACTGCTTTTGCAGAGGCAGGACACAGACCTCAAGGCACAACTCTTCTGTGTGCTCCACCCCATGGTCTGAAAATGGCCAATTTATGTAGCATCTTCTTTTATGCAGGATCCTCATCCCTATCTGTTTGGAACTTAGAACTCTCTCAACCTCTTCACCATCAACACCAAACATCTTCTCCTTCAACAAGTAGCAGTGAATATGAGTTTTCATACTTTGGGGCTGATTGATTTCAATAAAACTGAAATTTATCGATGGTGAAATTTACCAGGAGCAGGCAATTTTAGCTTTAATAACAGAATCAAACATCTGTTCATCTATGTAAAATATATATATATATTAGCAAGCAGATGAAGAGCCACAGTGGCAACAGAAGGCAACAAACTGGCCTTTACATCACATTGGGGATTTACTTGGAAGAAATCTAATTTAGGCCTTTCATGCTGTGTTGTAAAGCAGAGCAGACTGTGTCCTGAGATACACAACACAGAGTTTTCACTAAGTGGATGAAATAGGACACTTTCATCTCTGACTCCTTCTAGAATATTTAGAAACCTGTGTCCAAGTACAACATAGAGGGCTCATTGGAGAGCTTCTCTGTATTGATCACTCTATTCTGCCCCTAGAGACATTTTACATACATACGTATTTTTGTTAATGATGGATTTCCAAGCTCCCTTACCCATGTCTATCCACATCCTTTTTGCCTCCTAACCTTTCCCTAAGTTTGATGATGAGGCTTCTGACAAAGTAGCACATTGTGGAGTTAAAAGCTCTCTGTCAACACAAACATAAAAGTCTTATCAGAAAAGAGAAAATACCATAGGAAATTTTCTCTACCTAGAACAAACTAGGTGAAGGAAAACACTAACTTTGGATTTACTTTTTGTTTTATTTTGCTGAAGTTTTCACAAAGAAGCTTTTGTTTCTCTGTGTGTGTTTAATTGAGTTGCAAGAGTATAAGGCATACTTTCCCTTAAGGTCAAGATAAAGAGGATCCTACAGATAAGATGACCAGATAGAACAAGAACCAGTGGTCTGATCCACCTTAATACTGAGAAACGTGTGAAAACTCAGAAACTCTGCTCTGTAAGTTTAAGACCTTTCTCGCTCTGTGAGTTTAAGACCACTTTTGTTTTCTTTCTTGTGTTTTGGTGCAGGGATAGGGCGTCTTAAAGTATGACATATTTTCTAGGGATGTTGTTGGGGAGGTGGCATCTGGAAATCACTGGGATGAGACTGGAAAAGAGATTTTGCAGTCTGAAACATCTACCCAGATCATTCTGATGGGATGGGTTTCTGCACCAGCACTGTGATTACCCCACCCCCACAAACACTCATGGGGGCAAATTATTAAAAAAAAAAAAAAAGGCATGATAAACACTGTTTACAATGTTCTTCATAATATACAATTAGAAGTCCAACCCAAAACAAAGTAAGCTACAAACGATCCCTGGAAGCAAAGTTAAGCAGATAATGAAGGTGAGTGCTATTACAGAAACAGTGTTCTGGCTCCCTAGTGCTCTCTGGAATGTACCCCACTAAGCCAACTCTGTCAGTGAAACACAGCAAGCACCTAAGAACAATTCTTTCTGGAACCAAGTATTTCCATAGAGATTTTGTTTGCTTGCTTTAATAGGGTTAATTTTTAACCTAACTTCAACTTCTATTCTGTTTCTCTGCAAACTTAAGCAAATACAGCCCCACCTGCAGCTGATCAAGGCAGCCCAGCTCAGGAAACTATCTCTCTAGGTCTCAGTGATGCCACAGCCACTGTTAGATGCAATTGCACTGAGAGGGACACTTTCCAGAAGTGCAGAGAATGGCCTCAGCTTAGTAGTAGTAGTCAAAGCCGCTCAGCCATGTCTAACTCTTTGCAACCCCATGGTCTACATGGTCCATGGAATTCTCCAGGCCAGAATACTGGAGTTGGTAGCTGTTCTCTTCTCCAGGAGATCTTCCCAACCCAGGGATCGAATCCAGGTCTCCCGCATTGTGGGCAGATTCTTTACCAGCCGAGCCACAAGGGAAGCTCAGCTTACCCCATTTAAAATGATGTAGACCAAGTCCTGGGAAGTCTTAGAGTTAGGACTGAGAAAGTATAGTGGTACTGAGATGGGAAGGGGCCAGAGCACAACCTTTAAAAGAATGGCATTGCTGTTGAGGATGCAACATAAACTGGTTAGAACCAACTGGGTCTAAGATGGAAGAGCACTGACTTCCACTAGACCTTGACCTCCTTATACAGTCTTTGTAATATACTGACATATGCTAAATGACACACTCACCAGCGCCACAACAGTTCCAAGTACTACTCAGTTGTGTCTGACTCTTTGTTCTGCCCATGGAATTCTCCAAGCAAAAAAAACTGGAGTGGGTAGCCATTCTCTTCTCCAAGGAATCTTCCCAACCCAGGGATCAAACATGGGTCTACTGCATTGCAGACAGATTCTTTACCATCTGAGCCACCAGGGAGGTTTATGACAGTTCCAAAGCTGATCATAAAAAGACAAAAAGTCAGTGGTGGCCCAATTCCTGGAAATCTCCTCTCCTTCACCCAAAATAGCTGGAATATTCCTCCCACTCATTAGCCTATATAATTAACCACCCCTATAAAAACTGACTACGCCATACCCTGGGGCCTCTTGTGCCTCTCTTGCCTTGTGAGATGACCCACAATCTCTCTTTGGAGTATCTCCCTGAATACTTCTTTCTCTTTTCTATGGCTCACTTGCACAAAGCCAAGAACCAAGATTTGGTGGCCATAAACTTGGACGTGACCTGGGAGGTGACCATTGTCTCGTGTCCCACTTTTTTCCCTGCAACAATATAGTAGACTGAGGGCTCTACTATAAAATGCTTCTTCCCTCCAGAGGACTTTTTTCTCAGGCAATGTCTTTGGGCTCTACTCTGCAAGCCCTCTCCCACCCTTGCACATCCATTCTTGTCATTCCATGGATACAGACCATTTGCTTTGCCTGCATGCTTGCTCTTCACTCCTCTGTAAAAACTAAAGATGAAGTCTGGCCCTGGGTTTCCAAGACATCCAAGCAAGGATTCCTTTGGTTCATATGCCATTCTCAAGGAAAGACATGCCAAGCTTCATTGCCTGAAACATTTCATCCCTAAACAGCCAAGAAGTGAAGGTTGGAGCATAAAGTATCCTGAACAAGAATACCAACCACTTAATCAGAAGTCCACTAAATGTAATAATTTAACATTTTAGACAGCATGTATGGAATTCTTTTTTTTTAATTTAAGAATCTCTTCTACAAAAGTCTCACTGAGTAGGTGAACACTATGGTGCATTTGAAGTCCAAATCCAGTTCAGCTACTTATTAGTTTATGTTATAGGGGAGTTAAAGTCTGTGGGCCTGGGATTTCTCACCAGTGTGTGGTGGAACTATTACCACCCACATCACAAGACTCTTCTGAAGTTTTGACAAGAGTGTATATGAATGTGCCTAGCACATGCAGTGCTTAGAAAGTATAGCCCTCTTTCCATACTACCTGAATGGTTAATTTTAACAAATGCCCTTCATTTTGCAGATTTGCTTATGTAGGCATGGACAGTAGAAACAAACAAACAAAAAAAATCAAAGAGAGTTCGTGGAATTATTTTAGGCTGAGAAAAGAATGCTGCAGGTACATTCAATATAAAAGCAAAGGTATTTTCCATAAGAACATGGCAGACTAAATTTTAAAAATGCAGTCTCAAACCTGAACATTTGCAAAGAATTCTAGAAGTAAATCATACTTTAAAAAAAAGAGTTATCGTTACTGATCAAGGAAGAAGATCTGTTCCTATCACATCAAACTTTCTGGTGACAGGAAAGGAGCCATCACTCAGTTTCACCTTCTGGGAACAGCAAAGACAGTGAGAACAGAGATGACTCAGAGTTTTGCTGCCATCTTCATAGTAACAAGTCTCCTCATAACCTAGTGACGCATGTTATTTTAAGACACAAAGTATGCCAACCCTGCTAAGTACTCAAATGCTGACAATCATGTTTTAGTGAAAGACAATAGCACTTTGTTCATCTGATAACAGCTGGGAAAACCCCTTAAAAAAAAGAAAAGCAAAATCCTACCCAGGTCAAACAGAATAAGGTAAACACGATAAATGTAACACACCCACATCATGAATACACCATTGTGAATCCCAGGAAAATTTCAGGTACAGAAAGGAAAACCTATACTGGATCCTTGGGGCTGTGTGCTAGGACGACCCAGAGGGATGGTACGGGGAGGGAGAAAGAAGGGGGGTTCAGGATGGGGAACACGTGTATACCTGTGGCGGATTCACGTCGATGTATGGCAAAACCAATACAATACTGTAAAGTAATTAACCTCCAATTAAAATAAATAAATGTATATTTTAAAAAAAAGGAAAACCTAGTTATGAAACCAAAGCACACACCTGAGAAGAGCAGATGCTACTGACAGGGCAGTGGGTGGGGACCAGGCAGGAGGCTGGTGTAGTGGCAGCAGGCTTCCCGCTGGGTACTATCGTTTAAGTTTAAAACCATGAGAATTCACTTTTTCTCAAAATAAATAAATAAATAAATAAATAAAAATGGAAACAAATCTACAAACGTTGGCATCGTCTCATATGCAAAAAAACTGAGCCTTCAAATCAGGAGAGTCATCTTCTTCATTCCTTTAGATGTTAAACTTTCTATTTTCTACTGGAAAATTTTTTTCTTTTGAATTTTGTACAGTATAAAATTAGGAGAACTGCAGAACTCTTGGCACATAAAGACTCTGCAAGAATCTCTGTACTAAGAGATGATAAAATTCTAGCATAACTTCTAGCAGGAAAAAAAAAAAAAACCACTGCCAGTAGAACATACTGTTTTTCCAGCCAATACAAGGGGATAAGCCCCTGATCTCCTTAACCCTTCCCCACTTCCTCATTCTCCCTTTAAAAGGCCCAGTTACCCAAACACGAATTGAATGGAACTCATCTGTTCCTCCTAGTATTCAGTCAGTAGTTCCTGAAAAAAACAGTGTTCATAGCTTAAGCCAGTGTCTGGCATTTTTAAAAAACTCTTTGACAGCAGTGCCTTTGATATGTACAAAGAATATGTCCAAAGACCCTAATTAATTCTTAAAACTTTGTTTAGCATCATAGCACAAAGCAGTCCCAGTTAAATGAATTAGAATAAAAGAAGTAGAATATTTAATTGATGCCCTTAAGTCTTCCAACAATTCTATAAACACACACACACCATTTGAATCTAAGTTGCAAACCTTCAGAATGAGCCAAGAAAAAAAAGAAAACATTAATCTTGTAAACACACACTAAAATTATTTTTGTATCACCATTAAAATAAAATTCAATTTCCATGGAGAATTTGTGTTGTTTTTCCACTGTTTGTATTGTTTTTGTTTTTATATTATTTGTACTTGTTTCTGAGTATATACTCAGAACATGAAGTTTTTAAACTTCAGGAAAGGTTTTTTTCTTACCTTGTGTCTTCGCACTGACTAGAGAATTCATTAATATAGATCTATTAATGGTGTTCCTGATATCCAGATTTTGTTAGTTTCACAATCTAACAAACAATCAGACATTTCACTCTAATTTATTCTAAAACCATCACCTTAAGATTTCTCAATTCCAAAAGAAATGCCTTTCCTTCTGTGGGCATTGCTACTTTTCTACAAATTTCTGCTACCTCAGATGAGCTCTTCTGCAAGGAGCAAACTGGCTATGCTTTAGTCCTTACTAAGAGGCATATTTCTCATCATTATAGTGACTTAAATGAATGCTTCTGCATAACTACAAACTGTTAAGGGTTAAGGATGTCGAAAAGCATTCTTTCACACTAGAAATTGGAAATGTTTTATATATATATAATTTATAATTAAATTTAAATTATATATATATAAACATATATATTTACCTCAAGAGCAGTGTTTAAACACAGGAATAGCCACATTTGCAATAGATTTCTAGAAATACTATGAACACAATCTGCATTAAATATTTTCTGCATGGCATTCATATCTTTACAAATGCAAAACATTTATGGAATTCAAGAATAATTTGAAATCTAAAGATTCAATTAACAATGTAAGTTGATGCCTAACTGGATTTCTGCACACCATTAATCAAGATGCAGCTACCTTATCATATCTTAAGATGTCTTATAAGTCCATTAAATTTTTTCTGCAAAAATTTTGCAAAAGTAAAATCACAAGGTTTTCTCCAAAATGTAAATATCACATACATTTAAATGCCTAACATTGTGAAAGATTAATAAATTGGCATGTCATCAATTCCCTTAAGCAACAAAGCAGGTACCTAACAGACAATGACTGTTCACACGGCAATGTGGTGAGAAAGCTTGCAGAAACCTGAAACAGAAACATCTAGAACATGATATAAAAAGCCATTATTGCTTAACAATGCACTTTATTGCTGAACTCTTTCAACTCAAAAGGAGTTGCATTCTTGGTTTTTAATTTCTGCTTTTAAATTGTACAAATGAACTTATTTAGAAAACAGAAATAGAGTCACAAGTGTAAAATATAAAATTAAAGTTACCAGAGGGGAAAAGGGTGGCAGGTGGATAAATTGGGAGGCTGAGATTTATACATACACATTACTATATATAAAATAGATAACTAATAAGAATCCACTGTCTATCACAAAGAACTCTACTCAATTCTCTGTAATGGCTTATATGGGAAAAGAACCTAAAAAAGAGTGAATATATGTATTTGTATAACTGATGCACTTTGCTGTATAGCAGACACTAACACAACATTGTAAATCAACTAAATTCCAGTAAAAAATTAATTTAAAAAATCTCTTTCATATTTTTCTAAACATTCTTATCTCAATATTTTTGAGCTATTTCTAACAATGGCCCACATTAAAAACTGTATTAGAATCTATTAGAACATGGGTCTCCTGCACTGCAGGCAGATTCTTTACCAACTGAGCCCCCAGGGAAACACTGTACTAGTTCAGGATGCTATAATAAATTAACATAGACTGGGTGGCTTAAACAGTAAATACTTCTCACAGTTTTGGATGCTGTAAAGTCCAAGATCAAAATGCAGGTAGATTCAGTGTTTGGTGGGAATCTGCTTCCTGGTTTGAAGATTGCTATTTTTTTCTTCTATCCTCTTGTGTTACAGAATATATGGGCACTAATCCCATTTATGAGAGCTCTATCCCCATGATCTACTTATCTATCTCTGAATACCATCAAGCTGTGTTGGGATTTCAACACATGATTTCGCAGGGACACACTCAGTCCATCACATGAACAGTTACTAATCTATCATTTGGACCTGTCCAGCATCTGCTCCCCATGTTGTGGGGAACTGTTACCACAGTTTTCTTTAGGGAATGCATCCAACCCAGGTTTGGGTGAGCTAACCTGGCATCAAAGCTGAGCAACTTAATTCTGTGGTTAACAGAATGAACATTCACATGTGCCAAAGGAATTGTATCTGAAAACAAAGACATGTTTTACAAATAAGCTTGATAAAAATGAGAGCCAAGACTTTTGGTGAAAAAACTGGGATACAGACATTCTCTTTGCATGGAGTTTACTAAACTTACAGAATACAGAACTACAACAGCTGGTGCTTATGTTTTATACCATTCAAAAACCACATGAGAATAAAGACGTAAATTATTGGGTATATACTGACCTGGAGAAGAGACAGCCAAGAAAGAGGAAGAGATAATCCCCCTTTGAGCATCTGGAGTCCTATAAAACATAAAGCTGGGATCTTGGGTTTTTCAGCTATATTGTTAAATCAGAATTGTGTTATTTTCTGACATTTGTAATTAAAATTTCCCAACTGATAGGCCAATTAGTTTCCCAATTAATTTAACTGGCTTAAAAATCCATGGTGTCTCAATCTCCCTCCAGTAAATTTAGTTGAAATTGGCATCAATGCTGCATTTTAAGTTTTGAAATGATCATAAAATTTGTTCAGGAAGCAAAATACTGAAATCTATATATTAACATAAAATGACATAAAGTAGATTTGCACACATTTATTAAGACAGCATATTAAAAAGCAGAGACATTACTCTGTCAACAAAGGTTGCTCTAGTCAAGGCTATGGTCTTTCCAGTAGTCATGTTATGGATGTGTGAGTTGGACTATAAAGAAAGCTGAGCACCAAGGAATTGATGGTTTTGAACTGTGGTGTTGGAGAAGACTCTTGAGAGTCCCTTGGACTGCAAAGAGATCCAGCCAGTCCATCCTAAAGGAGATCAGTCCTGGGTGTTCANGGTTGGTCATAACTTTTCTTCCAAGAAGTAAGTGTCTTTTAATTTCATGGCTGCAGTCACCATCTGCAGTGATTCTGGAGCCCAAAATAAAGTCTGACACTGTTTCCACTGTTTCCCCATCTATTTCCCATGAAGTGATGGGACCAGATGCCATGATCTTCGTTTTTTTGAATGTTGAGCTTTAGAAAACCACAAATCTCTACATTTATACATTTAAATCATTTTGCCTATAATTTGGTATTTAGTAGCTGGTATCTTTTCAAAGCAGTATATTCTCACTAGAGAATCAATTTTTTTTTAATTGACTTTATTAGCAAGAATAGAGCATAAGGTTTGCTCAAATCTATAAACTAAATATAAGGACATACCAATAACTGCTATGTAAATTACTTTAGTGGTCTCTGTTTTAATACATTCCAAATTGCCCCAATTTCAACTTGCAAGCCTATGAATAGAAATTAAATTTCCTTTGAATATTTTTAATGAAAAAGCCGTTATGGTAAACAATAAAAAAGCACAGCATGTTTCTTATAATAACACTAAATTTGTGGGTTCCTGAATCCTCTTCTAAAAAGCTTATCTGTGGCATAGTTATGAAACTTATTATGATTCAGAAGCTTCTAGCCCATAGGTACACATGGAGAATCCTGTTTTTATAAAGGAAGTAGAGTAAAAATGCCAAAGATTAAAATATATTTTTAGCTGAAAAAAAATGGCAAATCATCTGTAGTACTACCGAACACTCTTTCCTTCTATTCTTGCTGATATAGAATTTCAGCACAGTACAGTGATTAGAAACATGCAAAATATAAACAATAGCCAGAGCACAATAATAATCATGAATGGTGTCTTTGTAAAACATTCGTGTCTTTTCTGTCTATTAAAATGCAGATTCCAAAGAGTGATTGTAGATATGTTTGTTATTAAACCAACTCATCTCCTAATAGCATTACTATATAATTGCCATTATGCACTCAGTAAGAGAAAGTTGAAGCTTAATTAAAATATATTTCCTTACCAGTTGTCAAAGGTGAGTAATGAGATGGATGGAAAACTAATAAACTTCACTGTTTTCCATACACAAATCTTTATGCCAAACATTATTCATATCTTCCTGTCACTGGAGAATGTCTCTCTGCATTTCCTTAGTGATCATAATCAAAAATGTTGATACGATTCTCAGAGACAATAAACACATGTTTATTTGCAAACTATTATAAATTTACAAACTGTTATCTTTGCTAAATCCTGATGGTTTAGGGCAGAAAATAAGGAATCTATATAAAACTCTCATTCCTGGAACACTGTCCTTGGGTAGTTCCAGACTTTGGAACGGTTACTCTTAATCTAAATAGCATGCAATATCCAATAGTCAATAAGCCCCTAACATTTCTAAGTATTCTGATTTATAGCCATTGGCTTAGAATTTTAAATCTTAATTAATCTTGACTTTCCATGTCTTCTTTCTGTTTCCCTTCCCACCCTGCTTGATGTTTCCAGGACCCCTAGCATGCAGACTGTGTTCTCCACTCGATTCAGTTAAACACTGCAGTTTAGAGTGCTCTGCACAGCTGCTTTTGCGGTTTGGATAATTAGCGTTCCATAAAATGAAAATAAACAGAGAAAGACATCTCCCTCCCTCTAATGTTCTCTAAGGAAACTCTACATAAAAACTGCTGTGATACACACACACACACACACACACACACACACCAGTGACCACTATCTACTGGTATCCATGCCCTATGTTGACACCTCATCTGCCTGTAGGCAAAATCTTGTCATTTGCTTCCAATGAACCGAATACAAGAAAACTGGCAGGACGTCTCTTGGTGATTATGTTACAGAAGACGGTGACTTCGCTCTTGATTCTCTGACTGGCTCTGCTATTGTAAAATGCTCTGTGAACAGGCCCCCATGACAAGGAATAGAGGCAGGCCTCCAACCATGAGCTTGTGAAGAAGTTCACTTGCCAGTGCTATAGCACAGAGAAACTGATTCCTTCCAACGGCTAGCTAAGTGAGCTAGGAAGAGGATCATTCTCAGTGGAGCCTTGAAAAAGGCCCCGAGCCAGAGAATCACAGAGACTGTGAGATAATCTATGTAGTTTAAGCAGCTAATTAAAGTGAAAGTTGTTCAGTCTTGTCCGACTCTTTGCAGCCCCATGACTATACAGTCCATGGAATTCTCCACGCCAAAATGCTGGAGTGGGTAGCCTTTCCCTTCTCCAGGGGATCTTCCCAACCCAGGGATTGAACCCAGATCTCCCACNTTGTTCAGTCTTGTCCGACTCTTTGCAGCCCCATGACTATACAGTCCATGGAATTCTCCACGCCAAAATGCTGGAGTGGGTAGCCTTTCCCTTCTCCAGGGGATCTTCCCAACCCAGGGATTGAACCCAGATCTCCCACATCAGGCAGATTCTTTACCAGCTGACCCACAAGGAAAGCCTTTAAGAAACTAAGTTCTGGGGTAATTTGTTATGCAGTAACAGCCAGCTAATACACTGTGCAAAGGATTTAGTTCATTAAGAATTTTCGAGGGCCGTTTTCATGCATAATGGTGCTTCTTTCATTCACAAAAATTAAGTGGAGATCTGCAGCAGAAGTTTGAATCTAATAATCCATTTCATTTAGATATATCTAAGTAAAATAGGTTACTGATGCTCTCTCTAATGACTTGGCCAAGTAAGCTAACCAAACTCCTTGAAGATAGCTTCAGTTTTTCAAACCCACAATTTTGAAAAGACATTATCTTTTATAATCTTATTTTCCCAAAGAATGACTAAAGCTAAACAATAAAAGCCAAAACAATTTTGAAAGTGAAGAACATTCAGTCTCATCAACACTCCCACATCAAAAAGCCTGATTGCTCTGAACAGGATATTATGGGTTTCTGGAAACAGATCTGGTGCTGTTTGTTTACTGTACATGCCATACGATTTGATGGCCTGGATAGAAATGTGAGTTTCGCAAAGAATTCACAGTTGAAGTCCAAGTAATTTCTCACTTCAGGACTTCAGGGAATAGAGTTTTGAGCCTAATCTCTCCAAAAATTTTCATTAAAAAACAAAACAAAACTGTATTCAGCTACTTGATAGCACGCACCTATTTGTTCTCCAAGTGATCACACAGACTTGAACACAGAGCAAATGGGGTGCACTTGAGAGGGAAAGACTGGTGTCAATCGTATCCTGCCAATTAAGGTCTTTCACAAAGGCATCTGAGAGCATTTGAACCTGTTCATATAGTTCTTAATGTTTTGTTTGGAATTTCCTTAAAGTTATTACAAAGTGATTCATTGTCAAGAATGTTTTCTGGATGTCCTTTACAATAGACCCAAAATCTTCAAAACCCAGACAACAGAGAAAGAATAGGATTTCTTTACTCACCAAGTAGAGAGATCTGGCTTATGCCTTGGACACAAGATCAGTTTACACATCTTTGTCTAATTTCCCGTTTTGCCAAACAACTTCATTTCACCATTTCACATCCTATTCTGGAGGTTTATAAAAAGCTCCTCATAAGTCTTTTACAAATAATTTTTCTTTAAAAAACAAAAAATTACAGAACTGTTTTGGTAACTTTCTTCCCTTTTTATGTGCCTCTCAGAGCTATTGTTGTTCTTGTAAGAGAAGCTGTTATTGTTGTAGTTGTTGGAAGAGAAGAAACAGTTGTACACAGGAGCAGACAGAAGATACAACGAACGTGAAAAATATTAATCACTCAGCCATGTCCAACTCTTTGCAAACCCATGGATCGTAGCTCTGCCCATGGAGTTCTCCAGGCAAGAATACTGCAGTGAGTTGCCATTCTCCTCTCCAGGGATCTTCCCGACCCAAGGATCAAACCTCTGTCTCCTGCATTGCTGGCAGACTGTTTACCATCTGAGCCACCAGGCAAGCCCAGAAGATAGAGGGCTTCTGCTAGTTTACCCCCTGACCTCTCCAAGACTTGTTTTCTATAGCTCTGTTTGATGTAGACCCTTCCAACAGCCCCATTTTATGAAATTACTAAGCCAAATTAATACTTTCCGAAGTCCAATTTCCCACTGTATCAAATCCAGTAGAATGCCAGTTCAAGGAGGAGAAAGGAGATGGAAGACAATGAATAGACTAACATGGCACACATTCCCTTTCTTGCTAACATGCTTTACATTTTCTTAACCTTTCTCTGATGGATGTTAATTCCTTCCCTGTTATGGACTGAATCTTTGTGTCCCTCCCCCAGATTCATATGTTGAAATCCTAACTCCTATATGACGCTTTAGGAAGTGAGATGTTGGATTAACTCATTAGAGTGAAGTCCTTGACAACAGAACAGGGCTTTTAGAGGACTCACTCTGTCCCTGCCATGTGAGTGACCAACAAGAAGATATCGCTTAGCCTCCAGGAAGGGAATCCTCCTGAGAACTCAAACATGCTGGTGCCTTGATCTCAGACTTCCAGCCTCCAATCTACCCAATCTACCATATCTGCAGTAGCAGCAGAACAGACTAAGACATCACCTTTGTCATCTACTTCACTGAGGTATCTAACCAAAAAAAAAAAAAAAGAGAGAGAGAGAGAGAGAAGACAGTTCTTGCTCTAAACTAAAATAAAACATAGGAACAATAATGAGTAATTCTCAGTAAAATAAGGGAAATAATAGTATAGTGAAGCTTACGGTCCACAGGGAGAGGACAGAAAACGACCCAGGCCCAGTTCCCACATTGCTCGGAGTCAGACTGAGAGACGGTTCAATATATAACCTGACACAGCCCGCACGCCTCTTGTGTGTCCACTTTCTCATCCAATAAAGGCTTTAATGCAGAAGTTCTGACTTCTGCATTTTACAAATGGAGAATCCAAAGCCTAGGAAGCTTACCCATGTGTGCTAAGTCACTTCAGTCATGTCCAACCCTTTGCAACCCCATGCACTGGGGTTCCAATCCTCTGTCCATGGGATTCTCCAGGCTAGAATACTGGAGTGAGTTGCCAGGCCCTCTTCCACTAGAAGCGTATATCCTTTGTTTAAGGTCATATACCTAGTTTGTCAGTTAAAGGGGAAGATACTAGTTCAATTTAAGAAATAAGCAGTTACAATGGCTTTTGGAAGCATTTTAACCACGAACCAGTGTCATCTCTAAAGCCCTGAGCATGTAAAATGCACAGATTTAATACAAAACTTCTACAGATAATAATTTTATAGACTTTGCCAAATTCTTATCATAAAAGTTCATACGCAAAATTGTACTTAAAAATGTATAACTGCAGTAGACACCATATGGAAAGCCTACTTAGAGACAAATACCAAGCTCTTGAATGTAAAGGCAACTCGTTAGTGGTGCTCTGTTTGATTTCATTTCAATCTAAGACAAGACTCCATATGACATAGATAGGGCTGATATTGCAAAGTGGCTCAAGCAATGCCTGCCCTAACCATAACCCAGCTTTCATTTCTCTGTAATAGCGACTGCAGAGTAAAAAGCCAAACTACATTTCCCCAGATTCTATAGTATCTAAATGCTATAGGTATTGTTATGCACATGAAGAGACTTAGAATGTGGAAGTGGCACCAGTAACAAGGAGACTATATCTAGGAAACCCTTTTCATTGCCTGGATCAGCTACACTAGAATTTCTACCTATGGTTCATTCATGTACCCAGAATCAGTAATGGAAGGCATTTTTCTGAGCACAGTCCTACACTGTGGTTGAGCATGTCTGTCAACTGCCCTGTTCCTGGATACACAGTTTCCAATTTTGGTTCTGTGACTCTTGAGAAATTCTATAAAACTACAAAATACCTTTCAAAAATCTGTCTTGTAAACAATCAATGAAACATTTTTTTGTTGTTTACAACTAAGAATCTTTAACAATATAACTGCTCTATTATACTGAAAGTTTTTGAGTGTTTAGAATAGTAGTCATTAATGAACAAAGAGACCTGATTTCACTTACGTGAGAAACCTTTTTAAATGGCCATTCTTCACTTACTTACCAAACATAATCAACATTCTAGTCTACTACCGGCTAAACCTTCCTTGCCTCCTGAGAAATCTGTATGCAGGTCAAGAAGCAACAGTGAGAACCAGACATGGAACAGAAGACTGATTCCAAGTCTGGAAAGGACTATGTCAAGGCTGTATATTGTCACCCTGCTTATTTAACTTATATGCAGAGTACATCATGAGAAATGCTGGGCTGGAAGAAGCACAAGCTGGAATCAAGATTGCTGGGGGAAATATCAATAACCTCAGATATGCAGATGACACCACCCTTATGGGAGAAAGCAAAGAGGAACTGAAAAGCCTCTTGATGAAAGTGAAAAAGGAGAGTGAAAAGGCTGGCTTAAAACTCAACATTCAAAAAACTAAGATCATGGCATTCGGTCCCATTACTTCATGGCAAATAGATGGCGAAACAACGGAAACAGTGATAGACTTTATTTTCTTGGGCTCCAAAATCATGGTGGACAGTGACTGCAGTCATGAAATTAAAAGACACTTGCTCCACAGAAGAAAATCTTTGACAACCTGTGTTTTAAAGCAGAGACATTACTTTACTGAGAAAGGTCCATATAGTCAAAGCTATGGTTTTTCCAGTAGTCATGAATGGATGTGAGAGTTGGACCATAAAGAAGGCAGAATGCAGAAGAATTGATGCTTTCAAACTATGGTGTTGTAGAAGACTCTTGGAAGTCTTTTGGACAGCAAGGAGATCAAAGCAGTCAATCCTAAAGGAAACCAATCCTGAATATTCATTGGAAGGACTGATGCTAAAGCTGAAGCTCCAATACTCTGGCCACCTGATGCAAAGAGCCAACTCATTGGAAAAGACTCTGATGCTGGGAAAGGTTGAAGACAGGAGAAGAAGAGGATAACAGAGGATGAGATGGTTGGATGGCACCAATGGACATGAGCTTGGGCAAGCTCCAGGAGATGGTAAAGAACAGGTAAGCCTGGCATGCTGCAGTCCAGGGGGTTGCAGAGAGTCATAGACGACTGAACGACTGAACAACAACACACAAAGTCCTATACATGTGTGTAAAAGAATTCTGTACAAATACAGAGGTTTAAGAATATCTTGCATTTAAAAAGAAAGAAAATCTATGTAATTCTATTTAAATATAAACACCTTGTACCTCAACACTGTGAAGGTTTGGCCCAAACTCAAGACCATCTACATTACCAGAGGCATCACATACAAAACAAGGGAGGTTTTCTTTAAACCAGAAAGAAAATATATATACCACAGATACAGAAAGTCAGTTCAATATTCTCTCTTCCAAGTTTAATAAACCAAAAACCTACCTAAAGAAGAAGCACTTGATGTTAATGTTATAAAAACAAGTTTAAGAAATCTAGAAAGGTTTAACTGCTCAGAGACTTAAAAGTATACGTGATAACTACCTACAAAACACCTAATGGCTCGCACAAAATCAGATTTCGGGAACAAAGTCCAGTGTATGAATACTATAAAAAGTTGTGTCTCACGGCACAACTGGAAAGCGCAAACCAACACACTTCTCTGAACAGTGAACGAAAACTCCATCTTATACATCTTCATATCCTTGGTCTTTACAGTGTCAAGTAGGCATCTGATGTTAGAAGTTCTGCTTCAACTAAATGGGAAAATTGGTACAGAAATATAAAAAGAGTGTGAAGGAGTAGTGGTTTCTTTACTTATGGTGTATTTGTGAGCAGTGTTTCTCAAAGTCTCTTTTAAGGAACATTAGTCCCATGATTTATCTACAGTTAAGTGTTACAGGAGAAAATGGAAAATGGCATAGCCCTTGTTGCTAGTTTGAAGTTATGAAATGATAATCAGTATACCAAAGGTTCATCAGAAGCCCTCATTAAAGGAGTCTATTCAACTCTATTACTGCCACTTCCTCAATTTTTTAAGCATAGCTCTTTTTCAAATGGCATATCTAACCAATATCCCAGGAGCTTTTGGAAATGCTCCTTAAGGTGGAATTATGCACTAGAAAATGTGTTGGGCAAGTAAGAGTGAATTCACATTTCTGTCTTTAAGGACAAAAGTAAATCCTACATTTTAAACATTCTCCCATGCTTGAAACATCTTCATTATTATATTGTCAAGAAGAGACAAGCAATGCTAAAATAAGCTATCTTTGCATCCTAAAGTAACGAGACAGAGATCTTGAAGCCACTGCAAGACCATCTTTCTCTAAGTTACTTTTGGTAACTTAGCAGACAGCTAGCTTAGGAGAGGGCACTGGTGACCCACTCCAGTACTCTTGTCTGGAGACTCCCATGGACGGAGGAGCCTGGTGGGCTGCAGTCCATGGGGTCGCGAAGACTCGGACACTACTGAGCGACTTCACTTTCACTTTTCACTTTCATGCATTGGAGAAGGAAATGGCAACCCACTCCAGTGTTCTTGCCTGGAGAATCCCAGGGATGGGGGAGCCTGGTGGGCTGCCGTCTCTGAGGTCGCACAGAGTCGGACATGACTGATGCAACTTAGCAGCAGCAGCAGCTTAGGAGATCCAAGTTTGTTTGAAAGAGCAGTTAGATCCCAAGCAGAGGGCTGCAAAGGCTCCTCCTTTCCAACGAGGCCATTTTTCCAATCAGGTACACAGTCACAAAAATACACACTGGACTCTAGTTCATAAAGGTATAGAGCATGTCGCATGTGGGAAAATGAGTTATTTTTATGTAAACACTCTACAGATGTTACCAGGTTTAGCACATAAAACAGAAGATGACCAATTTTACTTGAAATTCGGAATAACAAAGAAATTTTTGTGCAAATATGTCCCATGTACTATTTGGGACATACTTATGCTAAAAAATAATTTTTTTGTCTGAAATTTAATGTTCTATTTCATCTGGCAACCAGGCCCTCCCCTGGAATACCAGCTACAGACCCTTTGTGCTTAGTCTAAGTCATAGGAGAGAGAGTTCCAGAACGGTGTGTGCTCTACCATTCCCTGCTGATCAGGTCTCCCTGAGTCATCTCTATTTTATATCTGCAGAGCACAGTATTAGTCATAAGCTCCATGACACCCTCGCACGCCACGAGAGAAAGCACTGACTTATTCTCCCCACCATGACAAGCCAGAGTATAACCAAAGACCATGCACTGAAGAGGAAACGTTCCCGAGGGAAGACACAGACCCGAGTTTTTATTCTTACTCTGCCAGTTGTATAGCCTTTTGCAAGTACATGTAGCTCTTCAAGCCTTGGTGGTGCTGACTTCAGGAACCCTACAGGACTGACATTTTACAATTCCATGATCCTAAGTGAACTAAACTTTGCCATGTCCTTGTGACCAACTGGAGGTCATGCCTGTCTATGTTGAAAATAGAGGAGACCACCTCAGAATTAAAGAAAAACAAGGGATTGGCTAAAAGATGACCCTTGCATTTAATTAAAATCCATTTGTTTCAAAAGAAATGTTACCTTCAGGCTAAAAAAAGCCACCTTAAATATTTCATAAACAATATATGTTAGTCAACCATATAACTTTAAATACCTCTCATCCCCTGGACAGTCAGTACCAAATCACTTTTATTCCAGACCATTAAAAAAAAAAAAGCAGTCAACTATTCTACTTCCCTGAGTTCTGTGTGGTACACCTCTAAGACACCATAAAGCATTCTGCTAGTTCCATAAAAGGTGTCTGTGCACAACAAAGGGCAAATCCATTTTCTCTAACAGATTCTTGAAACCATTTTATTTAAATAGCATTTCTCCACACAAAGAATCTCTAACACTAATTCATTTTGCCTTCAGCTTAAGTAACTGTCTATTAAAAAACATTTACAATAAGAGTTTTTCTTTAGTTAAATACCATGCCCTCATGCAATCTGAATGCCAGCCACTGCTTTCAAGGGATTAAAATCTTGATTACCAACATCTTTAGCATAGCATCAAAGAAATAAATATATTAAATTATACAAATGGTTAAGATTCATGACCTTACGGTTGCCAGCTAAACACAAAAGTCCAGTTAAATGCGAAATTCGAATTTCAAACTCCAAAATTGGGATGTACTCAAAATTAATATTTATTTGAAACTCAAATAACCAGGGATTCTGTTTTTTTGTTTCCATATCTGGCAATTCTATATGGGCTACTCCATATGAGATATTTGCCAATTTTCATCTTTTTCCCCCAATCAAAACACTCATTTTGATTTTTAACTTTTCCTTAGAATCAGAATATGAATAAATAAATTTCCAGCCCAAAATTTCATTAATATTCCTTTGCTTTCAACAAAATCAGGTTCCCATCAAAAAAAACTGTTAGTCTACAGAACATATAATCTTACCAACATTTTTACCTACCTGTGAGAAATATATGAGAAGGCCAAATAATAAAATATTTCCTTTTTTCGCTTCCTTGGCAAACTCTCTAATCTGCATTACCTTTTCCATTTTCTGACCGAATGGTACTGATTCATCATCAAGAAAATGCACCTGAAAAATAATATCAAAGGTAACAATTAGAATACCATTCACTTTTCCTTGATTAACATGATACTAAAAAAGTGCAAAACACATACAGAGAGAACAAGATGGCAGAGGAAAAGGTGGACGTGGAGTACATCTCTCTCTACAGATACATCAGGAATATACCTTCAGACTCAGAATTGCATCAGCAGAACATCAGCTGAGAGCAGACAGGAGGACAAAGCAGTGGAAAAGAATACACAGAGCCACGCAAAATTCGGTAGGATGAAGGAACTGGGGGAAAAACAAGTGTTAGTAGGACTGGACCTGCCCTCAGCAGGTGGGGGAACTGAAGCAAGGGTCCAGTCCCCACACTGGGGCAATTGTCTGAGTCAGAGCAGAAACATTTAAGGCTGGGAGTGAAGAAGCTGATCCATGGTAGCCTAAATGGAATGAGAATCAGACAGTCCTTGCTGCAGCCATCCATACCCTGGACAGGGACACAGGTCCCCTGGAAGGCGCAGCAGCTGGGAGCTGGAGTTTAGGGACTGTGCAGCAATCCCAGGGTAAGGACTGCTGTTGACTTTGGAAAGATGGATCGAGGGGATGTGAGGGAGGAGATTGTGGTGGGAAACGCCGATGGAGTAAAGCTGGGCAGCCATGGAAGCAAGGCGATACTGCTGAGTCATGCAAAGCAGGTGGAGCCATCACCATACCCCCTCTCTCCCCACACGCCAGCATCAGCAGCTGAACAGCAGGCTGGCGCATCAAACACCTGATGCAGTGAACTACAAGGTAGGACCCCACCCAGGGTGCTGCTTTAAGTGACTGATGTGCTGATCTACAGACTAGTACCCCCCTAGGGGGACCCCCACTATGTGCCTGACATGCCAAACAACAAAGAAGGAGCCCAGGCAAGGGAGCCCTCTAAGCACCTGAACGGGCAGAGCTACAGAGAAAGACTGGCCGAAGAGGCCTTCTGATTGCCAGCTACAAGAGGCTTGAAAAAAGACTCTGACAGGGCCATAACTCCTGTGATGGAGGCAGCCTATGTCCCTCCACACTGTGCCGCCAGGGTCCCTACAAGCCAAGCAGCTGCGACACCTTCATGCTCAATGCTCAGTGGGGCAAAGGTGCCACAGGCAAAAAAGAAAATCTTGCGTTTATGCGCACAGGTCGCTTCAGTTGTGTCCAACTCTTTATGAACCTATAGACTGTGGCCTGCCAGGCTTCTCTGTCAGGGGGGTTCTTCAGGAGAGAATACTGGAGCGTACTGGCCAATACTTGAGTGCTTGCCATCCCCTTCTAGAGCACTATACTTCCTGCTGCCCTGGCTGCCAACTCCCCTGAGTACTTGGTGCTGCCAGAACCCCTGTGACTCAAGCAGCTGCACCCTCTCCACACCTGGCCCTCACTGGGGCAGACCCAAGCCCTCCAGGGCAGTCTCAGGAGCAAACCCCAGTGGATGACCCACATGCAGAGGTGGAAATAAAACCACAATTGAGGCTCAGGGGCACTGTGGCTAAGGAAGAAGACCCAAAACCTTCCCACCAGCTGTACGAGCTGCAGATTAAATCCACACGATCAACTAGGCAGATTCTGTATCTGTGGAATATATAAAAGGACACTGAGAGCTCCCGCAAAAGAAAACGCACTAGTTCTGATAGCTGTGAACATTGGAGGCAAGAACACACAGGAGCAGGAACAGATTAGAATCTGAGATGGCCCCACAGCAGGTCCAGAGATCAGTACCCGCTGGAGGGCATCCTAGGGAGGTGAGGCAGACTGTGACTCCCAGTGAGCGAAAGGACTCTGACAGCAGACTCAAGAAAACTATTTAATATTCTTATGTTTTGATCTGTTCTGTAGATTCTTTCAGATTTTTCTTTTCTTTTTCTTTCCTTCCTCCCCGCCACCTGTTGTAGTTGTCAATTTTATTGGCACTGTGAAATCTAATTAAGTTTTTTCCCCCTTCAGTCACATTTTTTTATTGTTGTTATAAATCACTGCCTCTACATTGGGCTTTTGCAGTTCTGTGGAGTTTTCCTTTTTTTTTTTTCATTTTTCTTTTTGAAATTTTAATTCTTAATTTTTTTAACCTATCATTATTTTTTCTACATTTATTCCTTTGTTTGCTTTTCTTACTGTTCTTTCCCCCTTGCAGTTAATCTTTAATGTGTATAAATCTTTATCTACCTCTATTTAACTTTGCATATCTATTCTTTCTTTCTTTTCTTTCTTTCCTTTCCTTTCAACATATTTGTTAGTTTTATTTTCATTGCTTTATTTCCCAATTGGAGACTTGCTTTAGTTTTGTTATCCAGTTTATGCTTTAGTTAGTTGTGTTCTCAACTGGTAGATACAATTTTTGGTATCCTTTGTTTGCCAGGTCAGTCTACTGTACTGCATTTTTGTTGGACTGTTTTGATTTTGCTTATGGGTGTATATTTAAATGTGTATATTCAGTTACTTTTCATTGTTGTTATAAATCTCTGCAACTACATTGGACTTCTGCAGTTCTGTGAAGTTTTCTTTTTTCTTTTTTCCTTCCTGTGAAAAGACAACCCTCAGAATGGAAGAAATTAATGGCAAATAAAACAAGTGACAAAGGGTTAATTTCCAAAGTATACAAGCAGCTCATACAACTCAATACCAGAAAAACAAACAACCCAATCAAAAAGTGGGAAAAAGACCTAAACAGACATTTCTCCAAAGAAGACACACAGATGGCTAACAAGCACATGAAAAGATGCTCAACATTGATCATTATTAAAGAAATGCAAATCAAAACCACATGAGAAATAACCTCACACTGGTCAGAATGGCCATCATCAAAAAGTCTACAAACAATAAATGCTGGAGAGGGTGTGGAGAAAAGGAACACTCTTGCACTGTTGGTGGGAATGCAAATTGATACAGCTGCTATGGAAGGTAGTATGGAGATTCCTTAAAAACTTAGGAATAAAAACCACCATATGATCCAGCAATCCCACTCCCAAGCATACACCCTGAGGAAACCAAAACTGAAAAATACACAAGTACCCCATTGGTCACTGCAGCACTGTTTACAATAGCTAGATGTCCATCGACAGATGAATGGATAAAGAAGTTGTGGCACTATACACAATGGAATACTACTCAGCAGTTCTAATGAGGTGGATGAACCTAGAACCTATTATACAGAGTGAAGTAAGTCAGAGAAAGAAAGATAAATATCATTCTAAAGCATATATACAGAATCTAGAAAAATGGTACTGAAGAATTTACTTATAGGGGGCTGCAATGGAGAAACAGGCATAGAGAATAGACTTATGGACATGGGGAGAGGGGAGGAGAGGGTGAGAGGTATGGAGAGAGTAACATGGAAACTTACACTACCATATGTAAAATAAATAGCCAATGGGAATTTGCTGTATGGCTCAGGAAACTCAAACAGGGGCTCTGTATCAACTTAGAGGGGTGAGATGGGGAGGGAGATAGGAGCAAAATTCAAAAGGGAGGAGATATATGTATACCTATGGCTGATTCATGTTGAGGTTTGACAGAAAACAACAAAATTCTGTAAAGCAATTATCCTTCAATTAAAAAAAATTTTTAATAAATAAATTTATTTAAATAAAAAATTTAAAATACAATTAAAATACTGCAATTATTTTTATCAATTTATATTCACTTCTAGCTAATTGTTTCCAGTGATAAATACTTGATAAAATGAATCATTCATTATAAACACAGAAGTAGTAAACACTCACTAACAAATATAAAATGCTATTTCCATTTGTGCCAGAGTCAATGCATAAAGACTATATGGTTACATCAAGTCATTCAACTTTCTTCATAATTTGTAATTTGAAACGAGACAAGACAGAAATAAATGAATCCATAAGAAATTACCAATATTAATAAAATTCAAGGGACTACTTATCCAAGTACATAAGGGTTTTAGAAGAATCCCTTTCAAAGTAATAATTGGAATTTAACAAATAATCATCTACTTCTTAAAGTAAATCCAGATGAATTTTATATAGAATTCTTTTAGCTGTGTTAGTGTTTTTCCTTGAAATTGTTTAAGTAACTATTTTTTAAGCATTATTTTTCATTTATATTTAAGGTCTCAGGTGATTTGCACTCTTTTCATCAAAGTATTGAGTGATACAGTACTATCTTTTATGGGACATAAAAACCAAAATCACAATAGCTTCAAACTAAGCTACTTAAAATACAAATGCACATATACAATGAGCATAAAGAAATATACATATTCCTTTGCAACATCAAATTTTTAAAACTCAAGAATTATTCGTTCAATTATGTGCTTATTAACTAGAAGCATTTTAAATAAATAGACTCCATTTTGCATACTAATACTAATCCCTTATACCAATCATATACTAATCCCTTCCTCTCTGTTCACTCATATGGAAAAGTGCTCTCTGAAAAATCAGACAACAAAACACCTTATTATGTTTTTTCTATAAAACAAAGGAGTGAGTTTTTTCACCCATTACATTTTGCTCTTCCAGGGAAAATTACCTTTACTCCATTTAAAAATTATGAGATAATGTGCAGTGTATATTAATTTAATAGATAGTCAATAACTTTCATGGAACTTTTCATTACCTATTTATTATTGTCCTTTAGTCGCTAAGGCATGACTCTCTGGCGACCCTACAGACTGCAGCCTGCCAGGCTTGCCTGTCCATGGAGTTTCCCAGGCAAGAATACTGGAACGGGTTGCCATTTCCTTCTCCAGGGGATCTTCCTGACTCAGGGATCAAATCAGCATCTCCTGCATTGACAAGCATCATTCTTTACATCCAAGCCAACAGAGAAGCATTATGTATAGTCAGCTGAAAATGTTTAGCTGCTTCCTCTTGAAATCTAAGGTTACAATAAAGACTGTTTCCTTAAAACTGTTTGATTCATTAAGAAACTAAAAGAACAAAGAATAAAAGCAAAATAAAATAAAATTTTAAATGTTTGGTACATATACACAATGGACTATTACTCTGCTATAAAAAGGACCAAAATTGAGTCAGTTGTAGTGATGTAGATGATCCCAGACTCTGTCATACAGAGTGAAGTTAAGTCAGGAAGAGAAAAATAAATATTGTATAATGCATATATATATGGAATTTAGAAAAATGATAAGATGAACCTATCTGCATGGCACAAATAGAGACGCAGATGTAGAGAAGAGACTTGTGGACACAGGGGGGTAAGGAGAGGGTGGGGTGAACTGAGAGCGCAGCAGTGACACAGATACAGTACCACGTGTAATGCAGAGAGCTGGCAGGAAGCTGCTGTATAATGCAGGGATCCCAGCCTGGCACACTGTGTATAATGCAGGGATCCCAGCCTGGCACACTGTGATGGAGGTGTGGGATGGGGAGGTAGGAGGGAGGCTCAAGAGGGAGGGGCCATATGTACATCTATAGCTGATTCACATTGTTGTAGAGCAGAAACCAACACAACATTGTACAGCAATTATCCTCCAATTAAAAATAAAATTTTTAAAAATGTTTGGAAGAAGAAAAGCATAGAGGAAAAGTTTTGAGTTTCTTTCTATCTGCTGAATAACCAAAGAAAAGACCGTGCAAACCTGAAATCCTGGGCTCACCTTCCCCTAAGCTCTGCTTCCTTTAAAACTTATGAAAGTAAAGCTTCAGGTGTTTTCCCAGGCAACATCACTTATGGGAACTCCTGACTAATGAACCACACACAGGCTAGAAGAACTGTGAATGAACTAACATTAGATTCGGCTTCCAAGTAATTTGCAGCCAGGCATCCCCTAGCTGGGACCTGGAAGCTAATGACTATCAGCAACTGCAAAAGATGTCAGTCTCTGTAGCTTTGTTGTTGCCGTTGTTCAGCTGCCAAGTCATGTTCAACTCTTTGTGACCCCATGGACTGCAGCACACTAGGCCTCCCTGTCCGTCACCATCTCTTGGAGTTTTCCCAAGTTCACATCCATTGAATCAGCGATGCCATCCAACCGTCTCATCTTCTGTCATCCCCTTCTCCTCCTCCCCTCAATCCTTCCCAACATCAGAGTATGTTCACATCAGGCGGCTAAAATACTGGAGCTTCAGCATCAGTCCTTCCAATGGATGTTTAGGGCTGATTTCCTTTTGGACTGACTGGTTTGATCTCCTTGCTGTCCAAGGGACTCTCAAGAGCTTAAGTTTTCTAAAAGGATGGCTCCCATACCACCTCTGGAATCACCTTCCCTCACTCTGGGGAAGCCAAGGCAGAGGGAGAAGCGGGTAGAGAAAAGCTGCCCCTAAACTAACAGGAGATGATGAGCTCAGGAGCTGAAGCAGAGGCCACGCCCACCCCTGTCCTGTCTTCTGCCCTTGATCAAACTAGAGCTGTATAGTCTGACCAGAGCTATAAGGCTTCTAGTCTTATGAGTTTTATGTATCTAGCTGAGCCTAAAATTGCTGTGTGCTTGCTACAAAAAGCAGGCTAATTCCCTCAGATTGAGGCAGTTTTGGAAACTGCAGTCCTGGTATGGACCTGAAGCCAGGAGGGTGAGAGTCTCTCCGGAGCCTGTAAGGTCAGATCACTATACAGCCCCCTACCAGCTGGACTAACAAACAACACTGCTATTGAAAGTTAAAAGCCTCACAGGGCTATTTAACTTCTCAAGTGTGCAATTGTCTGCACTAGTCAGATACCATGCAATGTCAGAGGCCACCAAGCCCAACACACTTCAGGTGAATGGAATGACCTAGAATTTTGCAGTACACAACCTGGGCAACCCTACTGCCAGCCTAGATTGACAGCTACACAGACACACATTTCTTGTGTAATACAAGTCTTCTGACAAATTTTGAATACAGAAAAATCTCACACTAATGTAAGAAAACTGGGTGGTAGGGAGAGAGTTTGTGTAAAAATAGCACAAGGAGCAGAAAAGACAAGCGCATTATAATTGGTAATTATAGCTTGCCTAGAAACATAAAATGCACAGAAATGAAAGAGTGGAAATGCTGGCAACACATTAATTAGAGAAGGAACGATGACTTTGATACAGCTGGGACTGGACGTCTGCACCAGGAAACTGCCGTTAGGGTTGGCCCAGGAGGAAATGCATGCTGCCAGGACCTGGGGAACCTTGATGGGAAGTCAGAGCTGGGAGCAAGTGCTCGAGTGTCCAAAAAGACAGTCTAAAATTAATTTATAAAATACCAGTTAATTATATTAATTATTAATTATAAAAGTAACTGATAGGACTTCCCTGGTAGTCCAGTGGTTAAGAATCTGCCCACCAATGCAAGGGACACAGGTTTGATCTCTGCTCCGGGAAGATTCCACATGCTGCAGAACAGCTCAGCCAATGTGCATAACTACTGAGCCCGAGCTCCAGGGACCGCATGCCTCAACTGCTGAGCCCATGTGCCGCAACTATTGAAGCTCTCATGCCCTAGAGCTTGTGCTCAGCAACGAGAGAGGCCACTGCGATGTGAAGCCCACCGACTGCACATGGAGAGTAGCCCCACTCCCCTCAACCAGAGAAAGCTGGAGCAGCAACAAAGGCCCAGCGTGGCCAAAAAATAAATAAATAATAAATATNGGAGAAGGGAATGACAGAGGATGAGATGGTTGGATGGCATCACTGACTCAATGGACATGGGTTTGGGTGGTCTCCGGGAGCTGGTAATGGATAGGGAGGCCTGGTGTGCTGTAGTTCATGGGGTCACAAAGAGTCAGACACAACTGAGCGACTGAACTGAACTGAACTGAACTGTTTCCAACATACTGGGAGTTTCAGGGTAGAACTGAGCAAACCACAGATTTATGTGGAGTACTGAAGTTTTGCAAATTTCCTGATTTTGATATTCATTGGGTAACTTCACTGAAGTTTGTTTAAAGTAATTTCAAGAGTGTCAAATTCATATTCATGCATAACTGCAATAGCATATTACAAAGAAGTCTATATTTTGTTTTTTAAACTATTTTCCCCTTGAATTTAAGATTCTATTCATTTAAAGACCTATACTTTATTGAGTAACAGGATTTTGAGGGAAATGGTACAAGGAAAATACACATAGTTTCTAAGGTGCCTCTTGATTTCAGAATTATTGAAATGTAAAAATCAGGCTTCTTAGAATCAAGGAAATAGTGTTCCACTGAGAACAGACAGATAATTATACTCTTTATTTTTAACCATGAAATACATAATAGTTTCCTATATTATACTTCATTTGTTTCTGGCTTGGTCTTCTTTGACCTACTTAGTCTCTGGGATATATTTATAACACTCTTATTTTTCTAGGTCTGCCCTTCTACCTTTCTGACATATGTAGGTCCTTAAGAACTGATTTTGTCTATTTTTTAGTATAAAAAAGTCAAACTTTAGTGATGGCAATGAACACTTATTTTGCATTTAGATATTAAAACTTAATATCCTATTTTAATTAATTTTAAAAATATGTCTGAGTGCAGCAAATTCTATGTGAAATATTTTTCACTCTAAAATTCCTGTAGTCCAAGATTGAAGCAAATAAGAAATTTAACCTAATTTTGTGTCTAAAGTTTGAACAAGTCATATTGAGTCATCAACAGAGTCATCTAAAACCTCATGTTTTGCCTTCTTTTAAGTCTTACTGATAGACAAACAGGAAAATTTTCATTCATTATTTTTTACTCCCCAAACTTCCTGTATCTCATATTTTTAAAAACAACTTTACNTCATATTGAGTCATCAACAGAGTCATCTAAAACCTCATGTTTTGCCTTCTTTTAAGTCTTACTGATAGACAAACAGGAAAATTTTCATTCATTATTTTTTACTCCCCAAACTTCCTGTATCTCATATTTTTAAAAACAACTTTACTGAAATATATTTTACATATCATAAAGTTACACTATTCAGATTTACAACTCAACGATTTTTGGTAAATTTACTGAGTGATGAGCCATCATAATAAATCAGCTTTAAATAATTTTCATCATATCAATAAAATCCTTTATGCCTTTATAGTCAATCTTCATTCCCCATTCAGGCAACCACTATTCTATTTTCTGTCTTTATGGATAGATTTGCTTTTTCTCTACATTTTATATAAAAGAATAATACAGTATTAGGTGATTTCTTGTGTCTGTCTTTTACTTAGCATTATGTTTTCAAGATTCTTCTATGTTTGACCTCTTGTCAGTTGTTCACTGAACAGTATTCTGTTGTATGAATATACCACACTATTAACCAGTTGATGGATATTTAGACTGTTTCCAGGTTTGAACTATTATGAATAGTGCTGCTATAAATGTTTGCAGGCAGATCTTTGCATGGGCATATGCTTTCATTTCTCTTGGGCAGGTACCTAGGAATGGAATTGCTAAATTGTATGGTAATTATTAATATATATTTATATTTTTTAGAAACTGCCAAATGTTTTTCCAAGTGACTTCTGCATCTCATTTTAGCACTCTATTGATAGAGGAAAAAGACCATGTTTCTGACCTTCATTCATTCATAAAGCTCATTTTTTAATTTCACTTGTGTTGAACACCTTAGCTTATCTCAATAATTGATGATATAACTGTAAACAACAGTTTTTTCCCTCAAGGTGCTCAGTCTGTTGGAGAAACAGAAGAATACCTTGATAACTAAATACAGAAAGAGAAGTATGGTAAGCAAAGCCCACTGTGGAGGTTGGGACACAAAGCGGAAGGCATTAACTCCAAGCTTGGAGGAGCAAGGGAANGAATCAGTGAACTAAATTCAATGAGAATGGACAAATTTAATTCAGATGACCATTATATCTACTACTGTGGGAAAGAATCCCTTAGAAGAGATGAAGTAGTCCTCATAGTCAAAAAGAATCCAAAATGCAGTAATTGGATACAATCTAAAAGAGAAAGAATGATCCCAGTTCGTTTCCAAGGCAACTCATTCAATATCACATTAATCCAAGTCTATGCCCCAAACACTAATGCAGAAGTTGAAGTTGAACAGTTCTGTGAACACCTCCAAGATCTGCTATAACTCATAACAAACAAAGATGTTCTTTCATGATAGAGGATTGGGGTGCAAAAGTAGGAAGCCAAGAGATACCTGGAATAACCGACATGTTTGGCCTTGGAATACAAAAATGAAGCAGGGGAAAGGCTGAAAGTTTTCTCAAGAGCACATGTTGGTCATAGCAAACACCTCTTTCAACAACACAAGAGACAACTCTACACATGGACATCACTAGATGGTCAATACTGAAATCAGATTTGATCATATTCTTTGCAGTGGAAGATGGAGAAGTTCTATACAGTCAGCAAAAACAAGACCTGGATTTGACTGTGGCTCAGATGATGAGCTCCTTATTCCAAGATTCAGGCTTAAACTGAAGAAAGTAGAAAACCATAGGCCGTTCAGGTATGACCTAAATCAAATCCCGTATGATTATACAGTGGAAGTGATGAATAGATTCAAGGGATTAGATCTGGTAGACAGAGTGCCTGAAGAACTATGGACAGAGGTTTGGAACACTGTACAGGAGTCAGTGACCAAAACCATACCAAAGAAAAAGAAATGCAAGAAGTCAAAGTGGTTGTCTGAGGAGGCATTACACATAGCTGATGAAAGAAGAGAAACAAAAAGCAAGGGGGAAAGGGGAAGACATGCCCAACTGAATGCAGAGTTCCAGAGAATAGCAAGGAGAGATAAGAAGGCCTTCTTCAAAGAGAAGTGCAAAGAAGTAGAGGAAAACAATAGAATGGAAAAGCATAGAGATCTCTTCAAGAAAATTGTGAAGCTATCAAGGCAACATTTCATGCAAGGGTGGAGATAATAAAGGACTGAAATATCAAGGACCTAACAGAAGCAGAAGAGATTAAGAAGAGGTGGCAAGACTCACATAAGAATTATACAAAAAGGTCTTAATGACCCAGATAACCACAATGGTGTGGTGACTCACCTAGATTCCAGATTCCTCATCCTGGAATATGAAGTCAAGTGAGCCTTAGGAAGCATTACTAGCAGCAAAGCAAGAGGAAGTGATAGAATTTCAGCTGAGCGATTTCAAATCCTAAAATGCTGCAGTGTAACTTTTCATTTCAATGCCAAAGAAGGGGCAATGCCAAAGACTTTTTAAACTACCATTCCTCTCATTTTGCATCCTAGCAAGGTAATGCTCAAAATCCTTCAAGTTAGGCTTCAATAGTACATGAATAGAGAACTTTCAGATGTACAACCTCAGTTAGAAAAGGCAGAGGAACCAGAAATCAAATTGCCAAAATTTACTGGATCATAGAGAAAGCAAGAGAATTCCAGAAAAACATCTACTTCTGTTTCATTGACTATGTTAAAGCCTTTGACTGTGTGGATCACAATCAACTGTGGAAAATTCTCCAAGAGATGGGAATACCAGACTACCTTACCTGCATCCTGAGAAACCTGTAAGCAGGTCAAGAAGCCAGAGTTAGAATTGGACATGGCAAAATGGATTGGTTCAAAACTGAGAAAACATACGTCAAGACTGTATATTGTCACCCTGCTTATTTAACTTATTTGCAGAGTACATCATGTGAAATACTGGACTGGATGAATCCCAAGCTGGATTCAAGATTCCCGGGAGAAATATCAATAACCTCAGATATGCAAATAATATTACTTTAATGGCAGAAACTGCAGAGGAACTAAACAGCCTCTTGATGAGGGTGAAAAAGGAGAGTGAAAAAGCTGTCTTAAAACTCAACATTCAAAAAACTAAGATGATGGTATCCAGTTCCATCACTTCATGTCAAATAAATGGGGAAAAACTAAAAGCAGTAACAGATTTATTTTCCTGGGCTCCAAAGTCACTGGATGGTGACTGTAGCCACGAAATTAAAAGATGCTTGCCCCTTGGCATGAAAACCACGACAAATGTAGACAGTTATTAGAAAACAGAGACATCACTTTGCCAACAAGGTCCATATACTCAAAGCTATGGCTTTTCCAGTAGTCACGGATATGAGAGATGGACCATAAAGAAGGCTGAGTGTTGAAGAATTGATGCCTTCAAATTGTGCTGCTGGAAAGATTCTTGAGAGTCCCTTGGACAGCAAGGAGATCAAATCAGTGAATCCTAAAGGAAATCAAGCCTGAATATTCATTGGAAAAACTGATGCTGAAGCTGAAGCTCCCATACTTTGGCCACCTAATGCAAAGACTCTTTGGAAAAGACCCTGATGCTGAGAAAAATTGAAGGCAAAGGGAGAAGAGGCAGCAGAGGATAAAATGATTAGATAGCATTACCAACTCAACCGACATCCATCTGAACAAACTTCAGCAGATACTGAAGGACAGGTAAGCCTAGCATTTTGCAGTCCATGGGGTCACCTCGAGTTGGACATGACAGGACTGAACAACAACAAATCATGTACTTAAATTACAGGGCAACTTTAAGACACGAAGTAGTAAAACATAGGAGAAAAACACAGCTCCTTTCCTGTATGCTTACTATGTGCTAAACATGTCAGTTTTAAAGGATCAGATAAGGATATTGACCTTGTTGTTCAGATGCTAAGTCCTGTCTGACTCTTTGTGACCCCATGGACTGCAGCAAACCAGGCCTCCCTGTCCTTCACCATCTCCCAGAGTTTGCTGCAACTCATGTCCAAGGAGCTAGTGATGCCATCCAACCACTTCATTCTCTGTTGCTTCCTTCTCTGCATGCCAGAAATCTTTCCCAGCATCAGGGTCTTTTCCAATAAGTCAGCTGTTCACATCAGGTGGCCAAAGTATTGGAGCTTCAGCTTCAGTCCTTCCAATGAATATTCAGGGTTGATTTCCTTTAGGATCAACTGGTTTGATCTCCTTGCTATCCAAGGAACTCTCAAGAATCTTCTCTAGCACCACAGTTTATTTTATTTTATTTTTTTTTAAGATTGTGAGTTTTATTTTTTTTTAATTTATTTTTTTTTTATTTTTAAATTTAATTTTACAATACTCTATTGGGTTTGCCATACATCGACATGAATCCACCACAGGTACATCTAGCACCACAGTTTAAAAGCATCATTTCTTTGGTGTACAGCCTTCTTTATGGTCCAACTCTCACATCCATACACAACTACTGAAAAAACCATAGCTTTGACTCTACAGACCTTTGTTGGCAAAGTGACGTCTCTGCTTTTTAATACTCTGTCTAGTTTTGACATAGCTTTTCGTCCAAGAATCAGGCATCTTTTAATATCATGGCTGCAGTCACATCCGCAGTGATTTTCAGGTTGACAAAATTTGAGCATGAAGAAATAGGCTGCATCTCAAAATTCTCTTTTACCACGTGAGAAAACCTGATGGCATCATGAAAACCAGAAGATATCTCCAGCAGATATACTTCTTAATACCAATAACATAAAATTTAAGCATATACATAACACTCTGCTACTAATCTTGAATTCTAAAATACACCAGCTACTTATGAGGTCCAGAAAAGCATTCAGTTGCTACAATGCAATCACTTTTAATTTTAAAAATAGGGCAGATTTCTACAACTGCAGTATAAGGTTTAAAAATGATCATGATAATTGGAGAAATATAAATGCTTTGCCTTCATATAACAAACGTACAATTTGGACAGGCTTGTATCCACTGAAATACAGCAGAACATTATATCTAGGTTGAATTCTGCAAATGTGCTTAAAATTCCACTAAGGAAATATTCTTTGGTCTCTTCTTGAACCATTCACTTACTAACTACATTTATATTATAGTAAGAACAATATTAACCAGTGAGGATGCCATTTCTAAATGTTCTTTTTCATGTATACGTAACAAAGATAAGGCTGTCTTCCTATCCCCCACCCAAAATAGAATGTAATTTCATCTTTTATTTTTTTAAGGTAGCAGATTCACTGCTATAAAATAGGAAACTGCTTAAACATCTAACATGTGGCTAACTTCATGGCTTTGTGGGTGGGCGAGATTTCTGGCACTTAGAGTTTAGAAAACGCTTCTCCTTGCCTCATGTCGTCTACATTCAGTTCTACATATGCTTCATATTTGTCTTAGAAACTATTTAATAAACCCCTGGTCCCGGTGAACTCCAATTACTTTTTTCTATTTTCAACTGCGACTTTTCACTTATCTCTGAGGACAGGTACATTAACTAAAGAGCAACAGTTAATATCATGTACAACAGTCTTTAAAACATCAGGAATGCTCCATGACACCACATTGAACACTTCTGTCTCATTTCGGGGTCCATGTTCACAGGAAGGCCTGAGAAAGGAGTTGGGATTTGTAGTAGGAGAGGAAACAGATTCTTTGTTTATTTGACTGAGAAAAAAGTTAATTTGTTGAGCTCAAGTACATATCCAAGCAACACATTGTTTAATGGCCACCAAGTATTAGGAAGGTTGGTCAAAATTAAAGTTCTGGTAATTATCAAATAATTGAGTTAGAAATAATTGGTAGATAGAAAGAGGTTCCTTGAATCCACACAATAGATACTACAAAATTATCAACATATGTATACAGAAAAGTAAGTTGTGTAAATGAAGTCCAACATCTTCAAAACATCACTTTTCAAAAGAAATATGAGGGAAATCTAATAACCGATAAAACTAGCCAATATGATACATATCAAAGTGAGACTTTATCTTATGGATTAGAGAGAAAAAACCTCAAAACTTCAGAAAACCTTTCATCTCACTTCAACTACTTATGAAGTACATGAATTCTATTAATGAAAATTACTTTAATTTAATAAATTGTACTTATAAAAAGAAAAAAGAACAAGCTTTTAATAATGAATCACTTCATTTTAGAATAAATTTAAATCAATGCCATGATGAAATTCAAGTCATAATTCTGATGAATAGAAACTAATTAAGTTTTAACCTATCATGGAAATTTAGAGCAAATGCCTAACAACTTATTTGTAAACCTTAATAAAATAGCAACAAAGCTAGTAGGTTGGGAAATAATGACATTTAAAAAGTGGTAGTAAATAAAATAAAATAGTACTTTGCATTAAAGTACTAACTATACAAGAAGTTTCACAATTCTAATGGTTCAGTGAATTAAAAAGTAAATGAGTTTTATATTATCAGTAAATATTTTATATTTGTGCACCACTTTTCATATCCTTATTTAAAAAGATCAAAGTAATGGAAGAAGATCCTCATATTTTAAGCAGTCAATATAAAAACCTAGTATAACTTTAAAACATTTAAAAAATCATAAAATGAACATTTTTTTCAGATTATTTCACAAGATTGATTTTCTTCTAAGGATATAATTCTGTCACTGCTGTATTATGTTTCAATCATCTGAAGCATTATACACAAATACAATTAACTTATGTAACATCTATATCCTTTGTAACAAATTCTAAGAACCAAAAGTTAAAAGCAATCATAATATGAAGGACTGATTTGTTTAGCTAGTATTATCTGAAGCATTTAACTCTTCATTTATTTACTGATACATTTTTCTGTTGGAGAAAACTCAGAAAAATTGACAGAAAATAAAAATTACTGAAGAAGTTATACAAAGAAGGTGTGTGATTTCATTGAGTTTAGTATACTATCTTTATACATTTTAGTGTCTTGTCAAAATTTTACCTTACATGGTAAAATTTATTACTGCTTAAGCAACAATTATTATTCAGACTGTCTGCAGGCCACTTAGATCAGCATTTTCTGATTTTTTTTTTTAAGAAGTTATTTTTGGAGTTCACAAGTAAAGGCACCCTATGCATTGGGGCAAACCGCTACAAAAGTCTATCATAATATTTTGAATTTTGAAGAATAACTGATTCTGTTTTCATTTGCCTACAATTTTAAGTGAAAATGTCAAGGCAAGTTCAAGTCAATAAACATTTCTGAATGCCTACACAAGCTGTCCTGAGAAAGGGAGCACACGAGTATAAAGGGAGAATTCCAAGAGGAAATATTGTCACTCATACTTTATGGATAACGGGAGTCAAGCAAGCACTAGATAAATGGTCTCTCAGGTAGAAAAACTCACCAGGGTAAAGAGAGATGCATCAGGTGACGTGGTACTGTACAGAACTATAGTAGCTCAGATTATCTGAGGGCAAACTGCTCAGTGAAGGAAGAAGAAACAGGATGCCAAAATTAAGCAAAAGCCAGACCAGACTAAGGCTGGATGATCTGACTGAGTTTTGTCCAAGAGGGAATGAGGAACGTCTGGAAGGTTTAGATAATGATGGGATTCAGGACAGGCCACAGCAAAATAAACCACTACACTGACATTTGATTGTTATGAATTAAAGTTACTTGAGAAACAATGGGTACAGGACACACTGAGCCTCCTCTATGTCCCCCTGAAAGCAGGAAATCAATTTCCCGGGTGGAAGCTACCTTCCCTGCACCAGGAGGTAGAGAGACATTCTCACAGCCAGACATGGGGGATTCAAGGCCCACAGACTCTCTTTAGTGTCTTCACTAATTAGTATTCAAGACTGTTTCTTTGTCTCATCAGTTCTTCATAAATGTATTACTATTATTTCTTTGTCTAAAAGGGTATATCAACNCCCAAATAGTACTTTGCATTAAAGTACTAACTATACAAGAAGTTTCACAATTCTAATGGTTCAGTGAATTAAAAAGTAAATGAGTTTTATATTATCAGTAAATATTTTATATTTGTGCACCACTTTTCATATCCTTATTTAAAAAGATCAAAGTAATGGAAGAAGATCCTCATATTTTAAGCAGTCAATATAAAAACCTAGTATAACTTTAAAACATTTAAAAAATCATAAAATGAACATTTTTTTCAGATTATTTCACAAGATTGATTTTCTTCTAAGGATATAATTCTGTCACTGCTGTATTATGTTTCAATCATCTGAAGCATTATACACAAATACAATTAACTTATGTAACATCTATATCCTTTGTAACAAATTCTAAGAACCAAAAGTTAAAAGCAATCATAATATGAAGGACTGATTTGTTTAGCTAGTATTATCTGAAGCATTTAACTCTTCATTTATTTACTGATACATTTTTCTGTTGGAGAAAACTCAGAAAAATTGACAGAAAATAAAAATTACTGAAGAAGTTATACAAAGAAGGTGTGTGATTTCATTGAGTTTAGTATACTATCTTTATACATTTTAGTGTCTTGTCAAAATTTTACCTTACATGGTAAAATTTATTACTGCTTAAGCAACAATTATTATTCAGACTGTCTGCAGGCCACTTAGATCAGCATTTTCTGATTTTTTTTTTAAGAAGTTATTTTTGGAGTTCACAAGTAAAGGCACCCTATGCATTGGGGCAAACCGCTACAAAAGTCTATCATAATATTTTGAATTTTGAAGAATAACTGATTCTGTTTTCATTTGCCTACAATTTTAAGTGAAAATGTCAAGGCAAGTTCAAGTCAATAAACATTTCTGAATGCCTACACAAGCTGTCCTGAGAAAGGGAGCACACGAGTATAAAGGGAGAATTCCAAGAGGAAATATTGTCACTCATACTTTATGGATAACGGGAGTCAAGCAAGCACTAGATAAATGGTCTCTCAGGTAGAAAAACTCACCAGGGTAAAGAGAGATGCATCAGGTGACGTGGTACTGTACAGAACTATAGTAGCTCAGATTATCTGAGGGCAAACTGCTCAGTGAAGGAAGAAGAAACAGGATGCCAAAATTAAGCAAAAGCCAGACCAGACTAAGGCTGGATGATCTGACTGAGTTTTGTCCAAGAGGGAATGAGGAACGTCTGGAAGGTTTAGATAATGATGGGATTCAGGACAGGCCACAGCAAAATAAACCACTACACTGACATTTGATTGTTATGAATTAAAGTTACTTGAGAAACAATGGGTACAGGACACACTGAGCCTCCTCTATGTCCCCCTGAAAGCAGGAAATCAATTTCCCGGGTGGAAGCTACCTTCCCTGCACCAGGAGGTAGAGAGACATTCTCACAGCCAGACATGGGGGATTCAAGGCCCACAGACTCTCTTTAGTGTCTTCACTAATTAGTATTCAAGACTGTTTCTTTGTCTCATCAGTTCTTCATAAATGTATTACTATTATTTCTTTGTCTAAAAGGGTATATCAACAGCCTGCATTGATCACTGTTGAGACCCTTGTACATAAAAAATTAATTTTTTTCCTTCTGTTAATCTGCCTTGTGTCAAATATTAGACCAGACAAAAGAATCTATAAGGATACAGGGGGAAAAAATTTCCTTCCTGATAAGGAGAGTCATGTTGTAGATTTGCAATTAGCAAAATTTAATGTTAGCTATGATGAGGTCAGAACTGAAAACAAAAGAGTCACTTTTGGGAGGGGCAGTTCTTGGAGGGAAGAAGATGAATTCAAACCTTTTAAACATCATGCACTTAACATTTTGCACATGTCAAAATGGAGGGATAATAAAGATTAGATGCAAAAACATAGGAATTGGCACATAAGTAATGCTTTACATCATGAGACTTGGTGACCAGACCCAGAGAGTATATGTCTAGTAAAGAAAGTGATGCATGTTAAGTCACTTCAACTGTATCTGACTGTGACCCCATGGACCACAGCCCACCAAGCTCCTCTGTCCATAGGATTCGCCAGGCAATAATATTGGAGTGGGTTGCCGTACCCTTCTCCAGGGGACCTTCCTGACCCAGGGATCAAACCCGCATCTCTTGTATCCCCTGCATTAGCAGGTGGATTCTTTACCACTAGCACCACCTGGGAAGCCCTATTAAAGAAGGTCAAACAGATATTTTTTATAAAGGTACTAAGTAACGGTGGCAAATAGATCATTTCAGATTGAAAATATAAGCCAAAGTTCAAAACACTTTAGCCCATGGGTCTCCAGCCTCCTGCCTGTTTCCTGTGAATGAAGCTTTACAGAAACACAGCCACATCCATTCTTTGACACCTCTGTCAAATATCTATGGCATGTATGGCTATGGCTGCTTTTGCACTACCGCAGAGTGGAATGGTGGCGACCAAGACCACAGGGCTCCAGCATTCCTGCCTCAAGAATTCTGTGGACAGAAGAGCCTGGCAGGCTACGGTTCATGGGGTCAGAGTAGGACACAACTGAGCAACTAAAACTTTACAAGACAAACCTGCCACACCTAATATAAAAAACTGATCTTGGATCAAAGGGAAGAAAATGGCCCAACTATCTCTTGTAAAATGAGAGCATTCTACTAAATGATTTCTAAGATCCTTTGCTTCTTTAACCACGTCTTGCTACTCGAAAGGGCAAGTATTGACATCCCTGACAAACGTCATGTGATAAAGTGAGATGAGCACAGCACTTATTCTTGAACTGAGGATAATAACATCTGTGATAATCAACTCTTAGGACTGCTCTGAGGATTAAATGGGATCATTTTTATTTTAAAAGAAAGGGAGGATAACTCATTATTTCAAACATTCAATATGTCTGTTATTACTAACATTAACATAATAATACTAATAATATGTATTAACAGGCCATATTTGGGGTGAGTTGGGTTCTGACAATTATAAATATAGTGAGTGTTGTATTTCTTACAAATGGGAAGAACAAGAAACACAAGATCAGTTATATTCTCATTGGTTGAGCCAAAATCTAAGAACTCAGTTATTACCATAAACACATTAAGTTTTTCAAAAAGACAGGCACAGTTACTTCTAAAAGGATCAAGAAATGGGTATAATACTCACAGTACTCAGAAGAGACATGCAGACTTAACAATTCTGTCATTCCAAAATAAGAATTTTCCATTACTGACACTAGAATTATCTTGGCAACACTAGTTCATTCTACTTTAGCAGGTACCAGTGGATAAAATAGCCCAGCATTTGACTACAGTGAGTATCAACTTCAGAATCCCATAAAATAAAAACCTGTGGTGCCTGGAAAATTGAATCATACTACACTTTTCAAAAGATTCACATATAAACTTATTGCAAGTAGCGCTCAAGCCAAAGCATGTTTGGAACAAGAAGCTTTTTGCACTGATGCCATCATCTTTTCCTTCTTTCAATAAAAGAACAGTTGAGTTTCTAGAAAACTGCCAAAGTAATCTATTTGTAGGTAGCTATAGATTTTTATCCCAAGGGAACAGTGCATAGGCTTGGGAATATTCTTACCATCTTCCTGTCTCTAATGAAGAAACCCACAGACAAGGATTTGTTTTATTGTTTTTGCTTTTTCTCCGAATGTATAGCATTAGAACAGAGAAAATTTTGTAAAAAAAAAAAAATGACACATCATACAATCACTACCTAAGACTTGGCAAAAGCATTATAATATGAAAGATATTTAAAATTGTGCCTATAACCTGAATTCTATCAAAATTCTACTATTAAGGAGACCTTGGAGGAAAGTGGCTTACTTTCTCAAGTAGGTTTTAGGATTAATAACTTCTGTACAAACACACACACACATATAAAACACCAACACACAAACGCCTGGAAAGCTTTTGGACATGAGTGAAATCGTTCCAATTATTTCTGCCAACAAACTCATGATATATCGTCTGCCTATTCAGCTTTCAGAAACAAATCAAAAAATCCTTCTCTAATGTCATCTATTTTGCTTTTATTCACTCAATTTCACATGATGTAAAACTGGAGATTATACTGCCTTTCTTATTAAAGAAAAAAAGTGAAAGTGTTACTCAGTCATGTCCGACTCTTTGTGACCCCATGGACTGTATGTAGCCCACCAGGCTCCTCTGTCCAAGAATTCTCTAGGCAAGGGTACTGGAATGGGGAGCCATTCCCTTCTCCAGTGGATCTTCCTGACCCAGGGATCAAATCTGGGTCTCCTGCACTGCAGGCAGGTTCTTTACCATCTGAGCCAGCAGAGAAGCCCCTATTCACTAAACCTTAGTACTTCTATGTCTTAAATATATCTTGATTATATCATTTCTGTCCACTCACTGTACAACTCCCCTAGTCCTAGCCACCACAACTAATTTTTAGACTTATTGCAATAGCCTCTAAATGAAGCCAAATGCACCAAGGAATCCCTCTGGACCACTTCAGCCCATTCTCTGTGCTGCCTCCAAAATGATGTACACAATGTAGACCTGATGACATCACTTTCCACTGTGCAGTGCTCCATTACAGAGCTCAAACTTGACCTGCACCTGTGAAGTTCACATCATAGCTCTCCCCAGTGTGTAACTCATTCTCTGCTTCTGATATGCTGGCTCTTTCCAGTCTAACCACTGTGTGTGCTACTGTTTCCAAATAGAAATGCTCTTCCTCTTAGTCCTCAGAAACTCAGACCTCACTCAATTTTCAAATTTCAGCTTTCTCCCTTATACTTAAGATCTATCCTGACATTCTACTCTGGGCTAAACTGCCCCTTTCTCCAACAGACCAAGTTCTTACCTTGGGGTAGTAGACAGATAGTGACCAGGGTCCTGTGACCTCCCAGCCACTGGGTCACTTTCCAGGCTAATTTCCGTCATTTAATTAATTTCTTGTTAGGAATCTTCATTTACAAAAATACCAAAACAAAATTATTACCTTACTTAATAAAATCTAGAAAATTAGCACATATGGAAATGCCTTATTCTTCTAAAGATGCAGTTTTCAAACATATTATGTTAATAAGCTATACGTATGTCAAAATACCTGACACAGAGATATTCAGTGAATGTTATATGAATTTATATTAAGCAATTAATTAATCAAGAGAATAGGATAGTTCCCCATAAAGTGCTTTTCTTTTAGTCACTAAGTACTGTCCAGCTCTTTTGTGACCCCCATGACTACAGCCTGTAATTCGCCAGACTCCTCTGTCCATGGAATTTTCCAGGCAAGAATACTGGAGGGGGCTGCATCTCCTTCTCCAGGGGGTCTTCCCAACCCATGAATCAAACTCGTGGCTCCTGCACTGGCAGGTGGGTTCTTTACCACTGAGCCACCAGGGAAGCCCTAGAGCTCTACCTAGACAGCACTTAAAGCTAGTTTAAAATGAATTAGTAAGAAACAGCACTGGTGTGAGTTTTCCTGATTATGAAATCACTTTTGGGCAGGAGCTGGCTACATATGGAGGGACAGATTTCTTGAGATGGGGAGAAACATTAATCTTGCAACTCTTGTTAAAGAGACCAAAAAAAAAAAAAAAAAAANCCACCAGGCTCCCCCGTCCCTGGGATTCTCCAGGCAAGAACACTAGAGTGGGTTGCCATTTCCTTCTTCAGTGAATGAAAGTGAAAAGTGAAAGTGAAGTCACTCAGTCGTGTTTGACCCTCAGGGATCCCGTGGACTGCAGCCTTCCAGACTCCTCAGTCCATGGGATTCTCCAGGCAAGAGAATTGGAATGGGGAACATGACTATAATCACCCAAAATTGCTCTACCATATCTTTATGTAAAAGACATCCACTGTGGATCATACAAAAATAAAAAGATGTCATAAAATCCTGTAGTAAAGACAACATTTTTAGAAAGAGAAACTACTTAGATCAATCCAATCAAGCACATCCCACTCCTTTACAAATAAAAATTCTGACCTAAAGTTCAGAGACGTGAAATAACTTGGCAAGGTCAATAGTTATGTTATTTACTCAACTAATACTTGTACCGTGAATAACACTCCAGGGTCACTTCTTTACCATGCCAAAAATCTAGAACTTAAACGCCAATTCTTTCTATTCAACATTTCCCTTATAATAATTAATTTATATTTCTCCATTAAGTAAAATTTTTTTAGATATTATAAACAAAGCCAGGTTTGGCTATGTTCATATTAATATCTGTATTAGTTAATTTATAATTAATTACTGAAGTATAACATGGAATTTTAAAATAATAAATGATACTGAAATACATTTGGTCCCATCTTTGTAAAGAATAGCATAACATAAACTAAAGGCCATTTCCACTGTTTAAAATAGAATCCAGTGCATGCGCACACACACACACACACACACACACAAATCTAATAAAAGAAATCCCCAGGCATATTTTTTGAAAAACTGAATGACCAAACCAATTGTTCATTTCCTTTTCAAGAGATAAAATTCATGTAAGCCTCTTAATAAAGGCGGCTACTTCCATTTACTTTGCTCCTGTGCATTTCATGTTAAATTCTATAAACTCATTTACTAGAACAGCAGCGCCAAATAAATTCACAAACAACTTTGCTCATCTGACCAAGTTTAGTAAACTACTTAAAATAGGTAATTAAATAGTGACTCCAAAACCCCGTAGTTAATCAAAAAAAAAAAAAATCAGAAAACCAAGCAAAAGTCCTCTGGAATTCATTCTATTTGTACATCCATTAGAACATCATTCTATCTGAAAATAAACAACCTTTATTCATTAAAAGAAAGACTATAAGAAAGTATGTCCTGTGAGAATCAGTTCTTTATACATCACCAGTTACACGTCCATCACAATTAATCTTAAGTAATTTTCATACCCTATAACACAAACTTTCCAGTAACCATTTGGCCAGAAGCAAATATCTTCTAAAACTTAAAAAAACAGTCAATTCTTTCTATTCAACACTTCCTACAAGAATGACTTCATCATTTCTCATCTTTGTGTTGGACATGAATCCCGTCATGACTGAAATTGCTAAAAGGTTCTAAAGGTATTTTAAACTAGTATTTATTTAGATTTTATTATTGATTTAGACAGGAAACACCCGAACTCACTATATACAAAGACAACAAATGAAAACATTTGAAGAATTCTGTGGAAGTGATTGCACTTCTACCACAGAAGCTGTGTATAAACATGAGAGAGAAAACTTTAATGTATCTAAAGTGATGATGTCATAAACATTTAACATATGATAAAGTTAGAATTGTCTAAGGGAAAAATCAAGGTATCCATAAGGCTACAAGAGCAACATGGTTAAGAAAGGAGTAAAGAATCTGCCTGCAATGTGGGAGACCTGGGTTTGATCCCTGGGCTGGGAAGATCCCCTGGAAAAGGAAACGGCTACTCACTCCGGTATTCTTGCCTGGAGAATTCCATGGACAGAGGAGCCTGGCAGGCTACAGTCCATGGGGTTGCAAAGAGTCAGACACAGTTGAGTGACTAACACTTTCACTTTTCACTAAGAAAGGAGTAGAAAGGGGAACTGGGCTGAATCCCTAGGTTATTCATTGGCTATTAAACACTCACTCACACACACACACAAATCCATTCAAAAATAAATATAAATAACCTAGAGACCTGAAACATACATAGCTGATCCTTGAAAAATGTGGGAGTTAGGGGTGCCAACCCTTTGTATGGTTGAAAATTGACACAACTTATAGTCAGCCCTCCAAATATGTGATTCCTCCTTTGTCCCACAGTTCCTCAGCATCCACACATTCAACCAATTAGGGTGGTGTAGTATTATAGCATTTAACTACTGAAACAAATCTGCACAAGTGGACTTGCACAGTTCAAATCAATATTGTTCAAAGGTAAACTGTGCCTAGTAAAAAGTAAACCCAATATAGAGGCAGTAAGAATTACAATAGGAAGTGCTCTCTCTGTCTTGTAAGAAATTTTACCTCAAAAATAAATCTTCTTAACAAAAAACACATCTCACATCTTCTTAGTCCGGTAGTTAACAGGATGAAATACACAGAACAAGAAGTGAAAGTGAAAAATATACATGATAGGTTCTGTTAAGAAATTTAACAAGATCACAGATTTTTTTATAACTTTACTTCAATAAAGGCTCAGTACCCTGCGAAGCTAAAGTAAGAAACTATTAGCATTTAAAATAAGGAATCAATATGTTTTTCAATTGTCCTTTGTTCCTTATTAGGAAGAAACATTAAACACATATATTTGGGTATATGTGTATTTTTAATCTTTTTCCATTTTATTTAACACATTCATGAGAGCATAACCGTAACAAGTGTATATGATAAACTGCACATTGGATTGATTCTGTTCCTGGCTCTGCCCCTGGTGAGCATGGAACCTTCTGGAAACAATTTACATCTCTGTGACAGTTCCCCAGATGTGAATGTATCAAGTGCCTATTGATGTTGGCTTTCTATTTTTTTTTTATTTGCTGACATGTTCAAATATTAAACATTTTGAAGTATTTTAAAGATCATGTATTCTGATCTGTTATGTCAATATGCTACTTCCTGAGAACCAGAACTAAATTAGGCACTTTTGAAAGTTTATTTATGTTTTTTGAAGCATTAAAATTCCATATGGGAATTTATGTTTTTTGCTTAAGTAAATTCATGAAAAGATTCCTATCACTTCTAAAGCACCAATAAAATGACTGCCTGCATTGTCAGAGGAAAGTAGAGTCCTACAGTAATCATCCAGATAATTACCATAAAATCATTTTTCTGTGGAAAGTGATAAACTGTTTTATCAAGTAAAATTAAAGAGTTTGCTTGGTTTCTCAATTTCAAATTCCCATTTAGATTTGTAGCCAATTTTCTTCTGTTTTTAAAAATTAAACATTTCTCTGGTACCTATTACATGATCCACAATGTTAATGCAGTAAGAAAGAATATACTGTCCTTAATCTCATCTAATGGGGCTTCCCCTGTGGCTCAGCAGGAGAGCCATGAGACTTGGGTTCCATTCCTGGGTGGGGAAGATCCCTTGGAGAAGAGCATGGTAACCCACCCCAGTATTTCTGCCAGGAGGATCCTATGGACAGAGAAGCCTGGCAGGCTGCAGTCCATGGATTCGCAAAGTCAGACACGACTGAAATGAATAAGCCTGCACGTAATCTCATCTGATAGTGGTATTAAAGAATGTTTTATGAAAATCTTGCCAGATCCAAATAAATTAGAATCTCTATTTTACTTTTTGGACCTGGAAAATATTTATTTGACAGTTTCACAACTGGCTTTACATAAACTTGGATGGAAAATTGCTTTGGTTAGTTCTGTCTCTTGAACTCTCTTTCCCATTATTGGGGAAAAAAAATATCTCTCTGATCATTAATTTCTAAGCAGATTCAGGCTATGACTCAAGACTCTTAGCACTTTAGTGTCTTATACAGTTTAAGTAAAAGCCTATGAAATTTTTTTTTTGAAGTGATTTTTATATCAGAAATTTTGTGACTTTACCTTTTACTAGTTTGCTACTTTATTAAAAAATTAAATTTTAATAAACATAATCAATTTTAGCAAATTTATTGCCTTTTCTAAACATCATTACGTAAGCCGTGAACAAAAGCAAACAATAGGAGTAGAAAACAGAAATGAACATGTCCCATGTTGAAAGCTATTGTTTTGGACGATTCCAAAAGGAGCTTTCACATGACCCTCTTGACAGCTGCAATCTGAAAAAGGTACTACTGGTACCTTATACTCCCTGGTAACCACAAGAAAGAGAGGCTAACAAAAACTTCAGTCAACTCAGGATAAAAAAGCTTGGCCCCTTGATAACTTACGTGATAGACTATACAGCATCAGAAATCACATCTGAGAAGGATTCTTAAACACGACTCCTACACAACTTTATGAAAGAAAGCTTTTTTTTTTTTTACTGTTCATAAGTTTTTTGGGTTACAAAACACAGAAAGGGATCTAAATTTTTTAAATTCCTTCATGCCAACCAGTTTCTAGTTTAGAAAAGACTTTTTTTTTTCTTTCAGGTAGAGTGTAGACTAGTACAAGATGTGCTTATTATCCAAATATGTGTTCCTAGGGCCTCACAGTTGAAAGGTGGCATAGGATAACAAACACCATCCTAAGGCACACAGACTCACTGAGAATTCATACAAAGTGATTCGCCCGACTATCTCTGCCCACTTTAATGCTGGCACCTCTTTTGACATCTGTCAGTCTCCAGTTGACTACAGAAATTTGGAAAATTCTAATAACTGACTTTAACTACAATTACGTTATACTTACCAAAACAAAAGGTTTTCTAAGTTGATCAAATTAACATTGATTAAACTCTTTAAATCATATTTAATATCATCGACAATTAAGAACCTGGCAAAATTAGGCTACTTAAAATACATAAAATGAATATAAGAAGGATGACCAAATAGATGGTCCAAAAAAGTATTTTGAACACAACAATAAATACTTCTTTAAAAAACTGAAAATATTCAAAGATGTCCTTGAAGGAAGTCATTCAGTTCAGTTCAGTCGCTCAGTCGTGTCCAACTCTTTGCGACCTCATGAATCGCAGCACACCAGGCCTCCCTGTCCATCACCAACTCCCGGAGTTCACTCAGACTCACGTCCATCGAGTCAGTGATGCCATCCAGCCATCTCATCCTCTGTTGTCCCCCTCTCCTCCTGCCCCCAATCCCTCCCAGCATCAGAGTCTTTTCCAATGAGTCAATTTTTCACATGAGGTGGCCAAAGTACTGGAGTTTCAGCTTGAGCATCATTCCTTCCAAAGAAATATCAGGGCTGATCTCCTTCAGAATGGACTGCAAGCAGTTGCAGTCCAAGGGACTCTCAAGAGTCTTCTCCANGCTGAGTGAACTCCGAAAATTGGTGAAGGACAGGGAGACCTGGCGTGCTGCGATTCATGGGGGGGGGGGGATCACAAAGAGTTGGACACGACTGAGTGACTGAACTGAATTGATCACTGTTTCACAGAACTTCTGCTACATTTTTATTTGTAATACCTGAAATTTTAATAATTATACAGCAATGTGAATTGCCTGAATTTAATGATTTAAGTGGTATTATGATAATATTTAAAAAATCTCTTTGTAGAAAATACACAACAATGTATTTGGGTAAGGGGACATTGTGTCAGCAACTTACTCTCAGTAGATTCAGGGGGAGAAGTTCCTTCAACAGTTTTTGCAACTCTCCATAAGGTTGAAAATTGTGTCAAATTGTTTTTTAAATGGCTTCATTGCTAACAAAAATGTAATATAGTTAGGAACAAATGTAGCAAAAGGCATTAAGGCTTTTATATCAAGACAATAAACTTGTATTAAAAAGCATTAAAAAGTAAATTAATGTATATATCATGTTCATTGATATGACTGCAATATTTAAAGATGTCAATTACCGTGAAATTAAGCAATTCATTAAATAGATTCCTATATAATTAGTAATGGAGTTTTCATTGGAACTTGGCAAGTTGATGCAAAACTTTACACACAAGGGCAAATGACTGGGAACAGCCAAACTTCTTTATAAGAAAAATAAAAACAACAACAAAATTGTAGAAAAAGATGACTTTAGTTGTAAAAAATAATCAGGAAACTTTTTTATGATATAAGAAGTGTTATTATATGCTTCAGATAGACAGTTCAGAAACAGATTTATTCACATATAGAAATTCATCTTAAGGCAGATTTGGCACTTAGATCAAGGAGGATAGGATTTTTTTAAAAACAGTATTATGATAACTGGTTAGATTAATATTTGATACTGGAAAATACTAGTGTGTTTTCAATTCTCTCATTTTTTTGCAAATCATGAGAATGTCCCTTAGTATGGATTATTTTCATTAATTATGCAGGAAGTGTTAAATGTTTTAAATATGAGTTCAACTCAGTTCAGTCACTCAGTCGTGTCTGACTCTTTGTGACCCCAAGGACTGCAGCACACCAGGCTTCCCTGTTCATCACCAACCCAGGGAGCCTACTCAAACTCATGTCCATTGAGTCAGTGATGCCATCCAACCATCTCATCCTCTGTCATCCCCTTCTCCTCCCACCTTCAGTCTTTACCAGCATCAGGATCTTCTCCAGTGAGTCAGTTCTTCACATCAGGTGGCCAAATTATTAGAACTTCAGCTTTAGCATCAATCCTTCCAATGAATATTCCGAACGGATTTCGTTTAAGACTGACTGGCTTGATTCCTTGCAGTCCAAGGGACTCTCAAGAGTCTTCTCTAATACCACAGTTCAAAAGCATCAGTTCTTTGGTACTCAGCTTTCTTTATAGTTCACGCAATTCATTCACTCTAAATAATGTTCTTGAATTAATTATTGCTAACTTCTTAAATTTTATTTTATTTTTTCTGATTTTCTTGCAAGTACTCATTATTCAGATATTGGTCCTTTCGTATTGATAAGCTAATATTGTTTTATCATCTCCTATCTTTCAGTGATTTTTTTGTATACTGAATGGAAAACTTCCATATTCTTTTCTTACCCTTATATTGAGTTTCACTTTCTCCTCTATTTTTCAGTTTCAGATGCTGGCTTTATTCTGTAAATATTCCTTTTCATAGCAGGCTGCTTTTTCATATGTGCAATGTGTTCTTTTTTGGCAGAAATTAATTATAGATCCTTTTTGCAGTTTTATTCTCTCTGTATTGTTTCCATTTATTCAAAGTCATTTTGGAAATTTGTTTTCTATATGTTCTGAAAGATAATTTCCTCCAATATCTAATGGTATTTGGCTGCCACATAAAACCAAGAAAGATATCTCACCAAAGGTGATTGGAAACTCTATGAGTCAATGAGGTAATTTCCTGGGTGATCTGCCTAGGGTATTTCATTTGGGAATTTTATGTGTATGTTTATGAATATATATGTTTATATACATATATATATATGTATGTTTTTCCCTCTACAAATAATCTTTCATTTTCTGGCTGTAGGGTATAAATTTCTTTATCATTATTCTGTCTTTAGTAGAATGATGATAAGAGTAGATAGCACATATATATAACTTATTTTATTGCCAAGCACTAAAAAATATGCTTTACATATATTCACACGTTTAATCTATACATCAATTTAGTAACTGCATACCTATTTTTTAGATAAAGAAATTGACACACAAAGAAAGAAACTAAATTCTGTAACTGCATACCTATTTTTTAGATAAAGAAATTGACACACAAAGAAAGAAACTAAATTCCGTATGGTTACAGAACTTGTTATATGCAAAGCTTGAATTCCCAGGAGGAAAGGAGTTAAATGAGCTGGTATAAGTAACAGGGAGGCTTCCCAGGTGTCACAAGGTATCACAGTGGTAAAGAATCTACCTGCCAGTGCAGGAAACACAAGAGAGATGGGCTTGATCCCTGAGTTGGGAAGATCCTCTGGAGTAAAAATGGCAGCCCACTCTAGTATTCTTGCCTGGAAAATTCCATGGACAGAAGCGCCTGGTGGTCTACAGACATGACTGAGCAAGTGATTACATAAGTAACAGAGTTGTAAGTCCAGTGGCAAACTAGCATGCATGTGTGCTAAGACACTTCAGTCATGGCTGACTCTGTGTGACCCTATGGACTGTAGCCCACCAGGCTCCTCTGTCCATGGGATTCTCCAGGCAAGAATACTGGAGTGGATTGCTACACCTTCTTCCAGGAGATCTCCCCGACCCAGGGATCAAAACTGTGTCTGTTACAACTCCTACATTAACAGGAGAGTTCCTTACCACTAGCTCCACCTGGGAAGCCCAACAAACCAAAATGAGTGCCAAAAAAAAAAAAAAAANGAACTTTTCTTCCAAGGAGTAAGCGTCTTTCAATTTCATGGCTGCAGTCACCATCTGCAGTGCTTTTGGAGCCCCCCAAAATAAAGTCTGACACTGTTTCCACTGTTTCCCCATCTATTTGCCATGAAGTGATGGGACCAGATGCCATGATCTTCGTTTTCTGAATGTTGAGCTTTAAGCCAACTCTTTCACTCTCCTCTTTCACTTTCATCAAGAGGCTTTTTAGTTCCACTTTCTGCCATAAGGCTGGTGTCATCTGCATATCTGAGGTTATTGATATTTCTCCCGGCAATCTTGATTCCAGCTTGTGCTTCTTCCAGTCCAGCGTTTCTCATGATGTACTCTGCATAGAAGTTAAATAAGCAGGGTGACAATATACAGCCTTGAAGTACTCCTTTTCCTATTTGAAACCAGTCTGTTGTTCCATGTCCAGTTCTATAGGTTTCTCAAGAGGCAGGTCAGGTGGTCTGGTATTCCCATCTCTTTCAGCATTTTCCACAGTTTATTGTATACACATTACCAGATAAATGTTTACAAGGTGTTCAAAAAAGTTTATTTTTGCAAACATAATCTAAATTTTAAAAACAGAAAACAAAATTATTTTAATAAATATCTTAGTTTTTCCAAAATAAAACCCCAATTACTTGTTCTACTCTTCATGCTAAAATTTTGTTCCTTTCTTTACATAGATCTTAAAGCAGCCAGTTTATCCTAAATAACAAAGCTCTCCTAACACTAAGTATTCCCTAACTCATTTTGCCTTCATAAAAGCCAGGGAGAAGTTAATCTTTGAAAAACCAAGACTCCTGCAGAACTAAAACTAAAACCTAATCATCCTAAATACTTAGAACCCAGCACCATTACCTATCCATTCCATTAGTAGTTAGCTCCCTCCAAGAGGTAAATGCTCCAGATGAAGCTCCAGAGGAAGGAAGCCACATATACCTTTTGAATGACTGCTGAATGACAGCAAACGGGGAATTCCAAAAGTACTGTCTGTGTCTACATGAGAATATAATAGAAGAGACATGTGGGCTTCATCAATTCTGTAGGTCTGATGTCAGTTTCTTAGCACTGAGAACATGACCTAATGTTTTCACCAAACAAGTGTCCCAGCTAAACTGCCCTTCAGTTCCGTTTCTTCTGAATACTCATCGCTATACAATAAAACATGACGGCATTGCAAACAACAACCTTAACCAAAAAACCCTCATCAGCACCTACTCAACCGCAATTTTACTTTTCATCTGGCTGATTCCTACCAAGTCTTCCCCTCTTCAGATGGACTGAAAATCAAAGTTGATAAACCTTTCTACAGGAAAAAGGACCCCTGTACTAAATTTCAGCCAGACATAATAGGACTGCAACCATTTACAATGTGCTCTGTGCTCAGTCGCGGAGTCATATCTGACTCTTTGCAACCTCAGGGACGATAGCCCATCAGGATCCTCTGTCCATGGAATTTTCCAGGCAAGAATACTAGAGTGGGTTGCCATTTTCTACACATGGATTCAATAACCATTGAATCACATTGTCCCAGAATAAAATTGAAGATACTTTTCTATGACTCTAATTGTCACTTTGCATTTATTTTCTAATGAATAAAATCTATCTGTTGAGGGAAGCAAAGGAATTGACTTTTCTTAGAACTTAAGAGTGCTTATCAAAAGCCTTATAGAAAAAAAAAAAAAAAACATGGTAAGGTACTTTTTGATTTGGTTTAATTTTCTAGAGAAGTAATTCAAATAGAAGCAAAGTAGACACACCATAGCCTTGGAGCTGCCTGGTTCACATAACAGTGGATTAGTTGCAAAGTCATGTCTGACTCTTGTGACCCATGGACCGTAGGCTGCCAGGCTACTCTGAGCATGAGATTTCCCAGGCAAAAATAGTGGAGTGGGGTTGTCATTTCCTCCTCCAAGGGATCTTCCTTACCCAGGGATCAAACCCACATCTCCTGTGTCTCCTGCATTGCAGGTGGATTCTGTACCCATTGAGCCACCACAGAAGTCAAAAGGTGGTTCATATAATATCTTTTGCAGACATATACATGTATATTGCAGAGAAGGCAATGGCACCCCACTGCAGTACTCTTGCCTGGAAAATCCCATGGATGGAGGAGCCAGGTAGGCTGCAGTCCATGGGGTCATAAAGATTTGGACAGGACTGAAGTGACTTAGCAGCAGCAGCAGCAAATATATATTGATGCTTTTGAACTCTGGTGTTGGAGAAGAGTCTTGAGAGTTCCTTGGACTGCAAGAACATCAAACCAGTCAATCATAAAGGAAATCGGTCCTGAATATTCATTGGAAGGACAGATGCTAAAGGTGAAGCTCCAATACTTTGGCCACCTGATGCAAACAGCTGACGTATTGGAAAAGACCCTGATGGTGGGAAAGACTGAAGGCAGGAGGAGAAGGGGATGACAGAGGCTGAGATGGTTGGATGGCATCACTCATCGCGATTAAACGGACATGAGTTTGAGCAAACTCCAGGACATGGTAAAGGACAGGGAAGCCCGGCATACTGCAGTCCATGGGGTCGCAAAGAGTTGGACATGACTGAGAGACTGAACAACAACAATACATATATATGTAATTGAAAAAGAAAGGTTCACATAATATCTTTTCAATTACATATATATGTATATATGTCTGCATATATATTTACACTTACATACCCATACACTGTATCTACCTGTGTGTATATATTTTTCTCATTAATGTGAAAATCGTGTCCCCAGATATCTAGACTTTTATTTTACAACTATAATATTTTCTTCAGAGCTATTGATATTTATTTGGGAAATATTTGAATGGCTCTGCCAAATTTTAAATCACAGGGAAACTTAAGTGGCCTTTTGACAATTTAGAGGCAAAGGAGCATCAGAAGGAAAACAGATGAAGCCTTTAACAATCATTCACAGGACAATTCAAAAATCTGGTGACAATTTACTTGGCTCTCAAATAAGGCAGCATTCTTTACCTTTCCAATGGTTTGCTCCACCCCAAGGATTCAGATTCTAGATGTGTTATGACATTTTCCTATGAAGTTTAATAATAACCCTAATATCACCATGCTGACTCTACCTATGCAATGGGAAAATAGTGGGTAAGCTAATATTATAGAGTGACAACTGTCCTGTTTAAAGTGAACATTGTATAATTTTTGTGGTATACTGACTTATAAAAATACTATTCTAAAGCTAGTTTTCATAGACGTTTCCTTCCTAAGTAGAAGATTGTCCATCTTTTCCCCTAGCTTGATAAAGAATGCTAGGTAGCCAAAAACATCTGGCATTTACTAGGATGAAATGGAACTTTACAGAGGTCACAGAAAACTGAATTCAAATATTTATGGAAGTAATACAAAGGACTTAGATTGAGATACAATAATTGCAATAAACTACCAGTTCAGTTGAGTCGCTCAGTCGTGTCCAGCTCTTTGAGACATCCTGGAATTTACTCAAACTCACTTTCACTTTTCACTGTCATGCATTGGAGAAGGAAATGGCAACCCACTCCAGTGTTCTTGCCTGGNAAAAAAAAAGCCCTTCTGGAGAAGGCGATGGCACCCCGCTCCAGTACTCTTGCCTGGAAAATCCCGTGGATGGAGGAGCCTGATAGGCTGCAGTCCATGGGGTGGCTAAGAGTCAGACACGACTGAGCGACTTCACTTTCACTTTTCACTTTCATGCACTGGAGAAGGAAATGGCAACCCACTCCAGGGTTCTTGCCTGGAGAATCCCAGGGACGGTGGGCTGCCATCTATGGGGTCGCACAGAGTCGGACACAACTGAAGTGACTTAGCAGCAGCAAAAAAAAGCCCTTCAGGGACTTCCCTGGTGGTCCAGGGGGTTAAGAATCCACTTTTCAATACAGAGGACACAGGTTCGATTCCTGGTCAGGGAACTAAGATCCCACATGCCACGGGGCAACTAAGCTCACAAACCACAACTAGAGAGGCAATGTGCTGAGACTAAGACCTGAGGCAGCCGAAAATAAATAACATCTTTTTTTAAAGAGTGTTACAGAGCTCCTTCGTCTCTCTGCTGCCTGTGGACATGGCAAGGAGATGACCATCTATGAACCAGGAAGCAGGTTCATCTGCTGTACCTTGATCTTGAACTTTCCAATCTCTGGATCTGTGAGAAACGAATTTCTGTTGTTTATAAGCTACCCCATCTGTGGTATTTTTGTTAGAACAGCCTAAACAGACTAAGACAGGAAAGGGAAATACACAATTGCCAAGAATGTTTATCTCTGAGAGGCATATTGTCTTGAGTTCATGAAAGGAGAGTTTTATCAGAGAACTCTCACTTTTGACTCTATATTCACTTGTATTACTGGATAATAAGCAGGCAACACTTGTTAAAAAATTTTTTTAAGTTCCTACCAGGACACAAGTAGAAAAGAAAAAATAGTAAGAACCTAGAGTCAATCAAGAGAACTTATATAAAATGCAGATGTTAATTTCCATTGAAATTTTAAAATATCTTTTTATATTTTATTGACCTCAAACTATGTCACCTAGTTTCATTTTATAATCTACCCCTCCTATTATTTTTCACAATGATCATATTTAAGGTTGATTGTAACTTGTCTATCAAATACTGATAAACTGAAATCTTTCCCATGCATGCTACAGCCTAGGGAAATACCTCTTAAGGACATATGACACTTGTTTACTCATAGTAGGACTTCAGAGGCCTTATATTATAACATTTCTTCATGAAGAGTCAATTTTTTATTTTCTCAGTTTGTAGTTCCCAGCTTTGTTAAACCTTTGTTTTCCTGAACCTGACTCTAATCAGGTTCAATCTCTTTGGGATGTTTTCATAGGATACTTGAAAAGAGGCAATAAACTGCAGTTCCTCTGGTATTTTTTCCTCTTGAAAAAATAAATATTCCTCTCCCTTGTTTAATTTTAAAACTCAAATAGAATTTCTGGTTCCTGGCACAGATTGTTGGCTCCCTTCCCCAAAATCAAACAAGGAAGAGCTTCAGGAGAACGTAAATTCCAGGAACCAATGGCATGGACAGTGAGAGACCTCTGCGGAGGTGGCTAGAGCCCAGAGCAGAAGACTGGCTGGCAGAGATAGGTCAGCGAAAACAAGTTCACATTTCCGCCAGCCTCTTCCTTTCTCTGCTCTTTGTCCACCTTGAACTTCAGACTCATCTAGCCAAAACTGTCTACTAATAACTCTCCTTGGATGTCTAATAGGCATCGCAAACAAAATGCCTCCTCAAACAAACTCTTGATATTCCCCCCAAAATCTGTTCCTTTTGCTGTCTTTCCCATTACACTAAGTGATAATTCTATCCTTCTAGTTACTGGTTCCAAATCTCTTGGTGCTGTCTTCCATTTGTATCTGGATAAATTCATACAATGGAGAAAAATCTTGCTGTGAAAAAAAAAAAA
>SJYV01052269.1:79368-102652 GCA_006410875.1 Neotragus pygmaeus | reverse complement strand
GGGGGCTACAGTGCCTGGAGACACAAGAGTCAGACACAACTTAGCAATTAAACCACCTAAACCACCACAGTAACTACAGGCCAAAAACCTCTAACAGATACACAAAAAATAAAGAGAAAGGAATCCAAACATAACACTAAACAGAGGCATCAAACGTCAAGGGAAAAGAACAAGAGAAGAAAGAGATAAAGAACTACAGCCCAATCAGAAAACAGCAAACTGACAGTAATTGTATACCTAATCGATACTCATTTCAATCTAAATGGACTAAATGCTACAATCAAAAGACACAGGGTGGCTGAAAGGATTAAAAAATAAAATCAAACTTATCTACAGGTCACCTTCAATGACTCATTTCATATCTAAAGATACACACAGACACACACAAAATAGCAATACTCATATCAAACAATGTAACAAAATGTACATTTTTAAAAACAAAAAATGTAATGAGAGACAAAAAAGATCATTATATAAAGATAAAGGGATCAATCCAGCAAGAGAATATAACACCTGTAAATATCCATGCACCCAACAAACACAGATGTGTATAAGAGACAGCTTCCTGACCCAGGGATCAAACCCGCATCTCTTGCATTGACAGGCAGATGCTTTACCACTGAGCTATCCAGGAAGCCCAGTTTGCTAGTAACATCGCTCTTTATTTAAAATTTAGTAAAGCATAACTTTTTGATGTTTATCTTAATCCTAGGATAGATGGAACCAAATGAATCTATTAGTCTGGAAAAAAAAAAAAAAAAANGTCACTTTGTATTTACTATTCATGAAAATTGTCCAAATGAGTTTTAACATTTTCTCTAAGTGTGCAATTTTATATTAGTCTTCTGTTGTTGCCATAACAAATTAACACAAATTTAGTGGCTTAGGCAACATAAATATATTATAATTCATAGGTCAGAAGCTCAGTAAGGGTTTCATGGAGCTAAAATCAAGGTGTTGGCAGGCTGACAGTCCTTTCTCATGGCTCTAAAGGAGAATCTATTTCCCCGCTCATTTGGGTTTTTGGCAGAATTAAGTTTCTTATGGTTGTAGAACAAAGGACCTCATTTTCTTGTTGGCTGTACAAAGAGGTCATTTCTCGCTTCTAGAGGCCACTGGCATTCCTTGGCTTGCAGCCCCATTTTCTCCTTGTTTAAGGCCTGCAACAAGGGTTTCTCTCATAGCTCAGTCAGTAGAGAATCTGCCTGCAGTGCAGGAGACCCGGGTTCAACCCCTGGGTTGGGAAGATCCCCAGGAGAAGGAAATGGCAACCCACTCCAGTATCCTTGCCTGGAAAATCCCATGGATAGAGGAGCCTGGTGTGCTGCAGTCGATGGGGTTGCAAAGAGTCAGGCAAGACTGAGCGACTAACACTTCACTTCAAGGCTTGCAGCAGTGGACTGAGTTCTCATACTACATCTTTGACCCACTCTTCTACTGTCTTGAATTTTAAGAATGCATTTGATTAGATTGGCTCACCCAGATAATCCAGTGTAATCTCCACAACTCTAGGCCCTTAAATTTAACATCAGCAAAGTCTTTTGTTCTCATTGAAGATAACATAACCACAGGATCTGAGGATTAGGTACCACTCCAGTACTCTTGCCTAGAAAATCCCATGGATGGAGCAGCCTGGTGTGTTGTAGTCCATGGGGTTGTTAAGAGTCAGACATGACTGAGCAACTTCCCTTTCACTTTTCACTTTCATGCGTTGGAGAAGGAAATGGAAACCTACTCCAGTGTTCTTGCCTGGAGAATCCCAGGGATGGGGGAGGCTGTTGGGCTGCCATCTATGGGGTTGGCACGAGTGAAGAGTTGGACACGAGTGAAGCAACTTAGCAGCGACTTAGCAGCAGCTTGCTTTTTTAAAAAAAATCTTTTGCAGGAAGAGAGGTATTATTCGGGCCTACAACAGACTCTAAAAACTTTAGGAAATCCGTTAGTTCAGGACTCACATATAGGACATGGCATCTCAAAGATGACAGACTTTGCTTTCTAATATCCATTTCCACTGAAAGTACTAATTGATGCTATATATCCTATTAGAGGAATTAATAGTTCTCTGATATTTGTTGTATTAAAGGTTGGCTGAGCCATTGCCACTGTGTAGTAAGAAATGGGGAAGAAAAAAGAACAGATTTGGGATTGAACTAACAAGGTAAAAAGGAACAAATATATGTAAAGAATGCAAAAGGATTTGGTTTGTGTGTGTGTGTGTGTGTGTGTGTGATCTTGGCCTTGGAGTACAGAATGAAGCAGGGCAAAGGCTAATAGAGTTTTGCCAAGAGAACACAATGGTCATAGCAAACACCCTCTTCCAACAACACAAGAGAAGATTCTACACATGAACATCACCAGATGGTCAATACCGAACTCGGATTGATTATATTCTTTGCAGCCAAAAATGGAGAAGCTCTGTACAGTCAGCAAAAACAAGACTGGGAGCTGACTGGGTGGCTCAGATCATGAACTCCTTATTGCCAAATTCAGACTTACATTGAAGAAAGTAGGGAAGACCACTAGAACATTCAGGTATGACCTAAATCTAATCCCATACGATTATACAGTGGAAGTGAGAAATAGATTTAAAGGACTAGATCTGACAGAGTGCCTGATGAACTGTAGATTGAGGTTTGTGACATTGTACAGGAGACAGGCATAAAGACCATCACCAAGAAAAAGAAATGCAAAAAAAAAAAAATTTGCTGTCTGAGGTGTCATTACAAATAGCTGTGAATAGAAGAGAAGCAAAAAGCAAAGGAGAGAAGGAAAGATATACCATTTGAATTCAGAGTTCCAGAGAATAGCAAGGAGAGACAAGAAAGCCTTCCTCAGTGATCAGTGCAAAGAAACTTAGGAAAGCAAAGAATGGGAAAGACTAGAGATCTCTTCAAGAAAATTAGAGATACCAAGGAAACATTTCATGCAATGATGGGCTCAATAAAACAGAAATGGTATGGACCTAACAGAAGCAGAACATATTAGGAAGAGGTGGCAAGAATATACAGAAGAACTATGCAAAAAATATCTTCACGACCCAGATAATCACGATGGTATGATCACTCACCTAGACATCCTGGAATGCAAAGTCAGGTAGGCCTTAGGAAGCATCACTACCAACAAAGCTATTGGAGGTGATGGAATTCCAGTTCAGCTATTTCAAATCCTTAAAGATGATGTTGTGAAAGTGCTGCACTCAATATGCCAGCAAGTTTGGAAAACTCAGCAGTGGCCACAGGACTGGAAAAGATCAATTTTCATTCCAAACCCAAAGAAACGCAATGCCAAAGAATGTTCAAACTACCACACAATTGCACTCATCTCACATGCTAGTAAAGTAATGCTCAAAATTCTCCAAGCCAGGCTTCANGCCCTGGCTCGTCAGGTTGTACACGTGCAAGGCATACTCCACGATGGCAGGGAGATAGTTCTTCAAGAATCTCTGGTCATCATCTCCCTCTTTCTCTGCAGGACCCCAGATGTGACTACCCAGGAGCCGGGGACCTAAGAGAAGCAGGAGCAGGGGCCAGGGCTGAGCCCACCTGCACCTCCCCTGCCAGCCCATCGTGGCTGCTGCCCCCGCCACCCAGGCTTCACCCTTCCCATCTCCAGCTCCCACCTGCCCTCCCTGGGCACAGGTCCCGTCTATCTGCTCCAGGACATACTCCTCCCCTGGTCCACCCCTCTGGTCTGACACCCTGTCCCTTCCCTCTCGTGACCCTGCCTCCTCCATCCCGAGCTGATAACATTGCCTCCTGTCCAGGAGAGAGCGCGAGACCCAGGCGGGGTGGATTGGGAAGGACCAACCGTGGAGGAAGGTCTGCTGCTGCTGAACTCCAGCCACACACCCACCTTGGCATCTCACGGGGGTCAGAGGTTTATGGGGTACCCCAGACTTGGATGCTGAATCAAGGGCACAGTTGCAAGGGGTGTGAGTAGAAGGTGGTCCTGGGACACAGCAGTAGGTGAGGATCAGAGAGATCAGGACGGACAGAGCCAAAGAGGATGAGTGGCCCAGAGTCAGCTTCCTGGGTGACAGAAGGTGGTCTGCAATGGCTGGGAAGGATTCTAAAAGGCCTGCCTGAGAATCACTGGCCTGGAACGTGGGGGCTTTGGCTCTGTACGGAACAGGCTTCCCTGGGCTTCTACTTTCTTGGTGCTCCTCCCTGCTGCAGGCAGACTGGCCTCGTGACAGAGACACGAGGAAGGAAGGAGGTGATGACAGCGGCCATTGGCCACAGGCCAGGGAAGGGCGCCCGTGGTAGCAGCCTCGAAGAGGAGTGGGGGTTGGCAAAACTGGGCATTGGACTGGGAATCAAATGCCAGGGGAGTCAGTGACAGAGGAGGGAGCTAGGGGATCTGAAAGACACCACATCATCAGTGCCCGGTTTATCATGAACACAGCCAGGTACGAGTGCTACCAGTGACAGAGCTCCAACGAAGGGGTGAGCAGGGGTGTGAAGGAGCCACGTCCAGGTCCGTTACACCCCCATGGGCTCACCAGGACAGCCACGGGCAGACCCCAGCAGTGATTTCAGCCCCATGATTATCAAGGATTCCCGAGTGTTGTCCGGGGAGGAGGCCAGCAAGAGAGGGTGGGCCACAAGACTCGCGCAGGGGGTTGCCGGGAGCCCCGGACGGAAGTGAACGATAGATCCCTTCTCCTCCAGCCTGTCCACCTGGGTCACCCCAATGCCTTCCCCTCACTTCCTGGGGACAAGACAGACCCAACCCCCTCTGCCCCATATGGAGTGGGCTCCCCCAGTGTGGGAGCTGCTGCCACCGTCCTTTCTGGACCTCTAGCCAAGCCAGGTTCCTGTTCACGTTACGACACGCACGCAGACTTGTCCCCACTAAGTGCAGAAATCCATAGAAGCCTCTTCCTGCAGACCAATTTCCCCACTTCCATCATTAGTCAAACAGCACCTTGAAGAAAGTCCACGGCACTGGTCCAGCTCACAACAGGATGGAGTGCTGTGGCTGCCATAGCAACTGAGCCTTGGGATGGGCAAAAGAGACCTCGTCCATCATGAGCTCTAACGCTCCAAAGGGTAAAGATAATGTGGTATGAATACACATGGAATACTACTCAGCCATGAAAAAGGACCCAGTTCTTCTAATTCAGCAGTGTCGACGGACACAGAGAATATTATGCTGAGAGACATAAGTGAGAGAAAAAGAAACATGCTCTGTGTCAACCCACATGTGGAACCCCCAATATTAATTCAAACAAATCTGTATGAAAAACAGAAACAGACTCACTGATACAGGAAGAAACTAGTGGTTTCCAGTCCAGAGAAGAAGGAGGAGGGGCAAATTAGAGGTAAGGGATTAAGACAGATGAAGTACACAGTATACAATAGATAAGCAACAAAGATGTATTGTATAACACGGGGAAATACATTCGTTTTCTTGTAATAACTTTGAGTAGAGTACTCTTGATGAGGGTGAAAGAGAAGAGTGAAAACCTGGCTTAAAATTCAGCATTCAAAAAACTAAGATCATGGCACCTAGCCCCATCACTTTCTGGCAAATAGACACGCCGGGAGCCAGCGTGAGGAACTCCGCCCATGGCAAAGATCATGAGGAAGGAGGCTTCGGCATACGCAAAGGCGTGATCAAGACTCAGGGAACCCGCTGTTCTCGAGCATCTACCCCAAAACCGGAGTCTGTTTTATGCTCTCACCTACACCTCTGATTTTACAGGGGGCTCTCCCCCCAAACCATTTCTCTCAGAGGAGTAAAACGTGCACTTCCAAGTCAATAAAAATTCCTGGGCACGACAAGAGTGTTTCAATTGAAGGTTATCTAGCCCACCTGTATAGGTTCGTCCAGCCACATGTGATGGTTTACAGCCTCCCTATCCTGAGAGGCACAAGACGTTTTAGACTTACTAAAGCCAAATTCTTTTGGGAAGTTAGAAATTATTAGTATAGTGGGTTGGTTAGGAATTATATTGGTGAAGGGTTTTTTCATTTGTTGTGCCAATCAATAATTGCTGCTAATTCCCTGCCCTGGGTGGGACAAGGGTGTCTCAGGACAAACCTCTGTGCTGGCAAACTAGCTTGTGTGACAGGATTATCCATGCTTCTTCCACTACACACATGATTGTTTACTACCTCTCAACCATAAACAGCACAGAGAGTTTTGGAGTATTTGAGAGTCTTAATTAGCATAGGGCTTTTCTCATTGTTGAGTCAATGATTGCCTCCAGGCCTCCATATCCTTAGGCACCTGGGAATATATTAATCAATGTATTTGGAATATAGAAAAGGAAATATAGTAGTTTTTAAGGTTAGCAATACTAGACTTTTTGAGTTAATGTATTTTATCTGTACTTTGTTATAAATCACTGTGTCCTTGCTATGTAAAAATGTAACTTTATCACTATCTTAAGACTAAATAGATCTTAAGAGGAACATTGATGAAGGATTTTCACTTGTTGGGATGATGTTTGCTGCTAAATCTCCATATTCCCTGCTCTTATAATGAATATAACTAGAATATAGGATAAATAAGTATTAATCATGTTAACCTTGGGTTAAATAAATTCCTTTCTTAGTTGTAACCCACTACACCCTCACCCTATAGGAATGCGACTTTATCTGCTATCTTCTGTATTCATCCCTATGTGTAAAAAAAGGTATATAAGCAAACCTAAAAAATAAAGAAATGGGATCAGTTTCTGGAAAGACTGATTCCCCTGTGTCATTTCTTTCTTGCTCCCTGTTTTTCTGGCTAAATTAATGTGGGTACTCACCAAGCATGCTAATTTTGCCTGGGCTTCTAAGATGGGGCCGGGGAGGCCTCAGTGCCTCCTCTCCTTCGGGAGAATGGAAAGACGCCTGTGGCCTATGTAGGTGGTGATTGGTATTCCACGTAAACCAAGTTATTCAACCTCTTTTTCTCCACTGATATTTCCTACTACACTATCCATTTCTAATCTCTCTATATATCTGTAATTAAATAAGTTTTTTCCTAGGATGCTGACTCCCTCCCCAAGTTTGAATTACCCTGGATCCACCAGGGCTGGACCCCTGAGTGACTGAACTGAACTGAACTCAATGGGGTTCTCAAGGCAAGAATATTGAGTGGTGATGGAGAAGACTCTTGAGAGTCCCTTGGATTGCAAGGAGATCCAACCAGTCCATTCTAAAGGAAATCAGTCCTGATTGTTCATTGGAAGGACTGATGCTAAAGCTGAAACTCCAGTACTTTGGCCACCTCATGGAGGAGTTGACTCATTGGAAAAACTCTGATGCTGGGAGGGACTGGGGGCAGGAGGAGAAGGGGGACGACAGAGGATGAGATGGCTGGATGTCATCACCGACTTAATGGACTTGAGTTTGGGTGAACTCCGGGAGTTGGTGATGGACACGGAGGCCTGTTGTGCTGCAATTCATAGGGTCGCAAAGAGTCAGACATGACTGAGCAACTGAACTGAATGAACCGACTAGGTTGGTCACAGCTTTTCTTCCAAAGAACAAGTGTCTTTTAATTTCAAGGCTGCAGTTACTTTCTGCAGTGATTATGGAGCTCAAGAAAATAAAGTCTCTTCCTGTTTCCAATGCTGTCCCATATATTTGCCATGAAGTGATGGGACCGATTGCCATTGTCTTAGTTTTATGAATATTGAGTAGTAAGCCAGCTTTTTAACTCTCCTCTTTCACCTTCATCAAGAGGCTCTTTAGTTCTTCTTCACTTTCTGCCAAAAGTGCAATGTCATCTACATATCTGAGGTTATTGATGTTTCTTCTGGCAACCTTGATTCCAGCTTGTGCTTCCTCCAGCCTGGCAATTTGCATGATGTACTCTGCATATAAGTTAAATAAGCAGGGTGACAATATACTGACTTGACATACTCCTTTCCCAATTTGAAACCAGTCCATTGTTCCATGTCCGGTTCTAACTGTTGCTTCTTGACTTGCAAACAGATTTCTTAGAAGGCAGATAAGGTAGTCTGATATACCCATCTCTTTAAGAATTTTCTACAGTTTATTGTGATCTACACTGTCAACAATTTAGGGTAATCAATAAAGCAGAAGTAGATTTTTAGGGGCTTTGTCTTGCTTTTTCTATGATTCAATGGATGTTGGCAATTCGATCTCTGGTTACTCTGCCTTTTCTAAGTCCAGCTTGAATAGCTGGAAGTTCATGGTTCACATACTGTTGAAGCCTGGCTTAGAGATTTTTGAGCATTACTTTGCTAGAATGTGAGATGACTGCAATTGTTCAGTTGTTTGAACATTCTTTGGCATTGTCTTTCTTTGAGATTGGAAAGAAAACTGAAATTTTCCAGTCCTGTGGCCACTGCTGAGTTTTCCAAATTTGCTGGAATATTGAGAGCAGCACTTTAACAGCATCATCTTATAGGATTTGTACTATTTCAACTGGTATTACATCACCTCCACTTGTTTTGTCTGTAGTGATGCTTCCTAAAGCCCTCTTGACTTCGCATTCTAGGATGTCTGGCTCTAAGTGAATGATCACACAATTGTGGTTGGTGTGCTTGGTCATGAAGATCTTGTGGTGCTTGGTCATGAAGATCTTTTTTGTATAGTTCTGAGTATTCTTGCCACCTCTTCTGCTTCTGTTAGGTTCATCCCATTTTTGTCCTTTATTGTGCCCATCTTTGCATGAGCACATGCAAAGTTATATCTTGGTATCTCTAATTTTTCGTGAAGAGATCCCTGCTGCTGCTGCTGCTGCTAGGTCACCTCAGTTGTGTCCAACTCTGTGTGACCCCATAGATGGCAGCCCATCAGGCTCCCCCGTCCCTGGGATTCTCCAGGCAAGAACACTGGAGTGGGTTGCCATTTCCTTCTCCAATGCATGAAAGTGAAAAGTGAAAGTGAAGTAGCTCAGTTGTGTCCGACTCTTCGCGACCTCATGGACTGCAGCCCCTACCAGGCTCCTCTGTCCTTGAGAGTTTCGAGATCGCTAGGTTTTCCATTGTATTGTTTTCTTCTATTTCTTTGCATTCTTCCCTGAGGAAGGCTTTCTTATCTCTCCTTGCTATTCTTTCAAACTCTGCTTTCAGGTGGGTATATCTTTCCTTTTCTCCATTGCCTTTGGCTTCTCTTCTTTTCTCAGCTATTTGTAAGATATCCTCAGACAACTATTTTACTTATTTGTATTTCTTTTGCTTGGGGATGATCATGATCACTGTCTCTTGTCACAAACCTCTGTCCATAGTTCTTCAGGCACTCTAGCAGATCTAATCCCTTGAATCTGTTTGTCACTTCCACTGTATAATCGTATGGGATTTGATTTAGGTCGTACCTGAATGGTCTAGTGGCTTTCCCTACTTTCTTCAATGTAAGTCTGAATTGGGCAATAAGGAGTTCATGATCTGAGCCACAGTCAGCTCCTGGTCTTGTTTTTGCTGACTGTATAGAGCTTCTTCATCTTTGCTTCCAAAGGATATAATCAATCTGGTTTTGGTGTTGACCGTCTGGTGATGTCCTGCACATTCACAGGTAAGTCTGAGTCAGTCTCTTGAAGGCTCACTGCTCCTTTCTTCTAGCTCTTGGTGCACACAAGGTTTTGCTTGTGTCCTCTTAGAGTCTGTTTCCCCAGCCCTGTGTAAGCTGTGTAATCAAATCCCCTGGCCTCCAAAGTCAGATTCTCTGGGGGTTCTCAGTGCCTTTCAGATCCCCAGGTTGAGAAATCTGTTGTGAGTCTTAGGACTTTCTTAACAGTGTGAGAATTTCATTGGCATATTTGCTCTGCAGTTTGTGGGTCACCTGCTCAACAGCTCAGTGGTGGGGTTAATGGTGACCTTCTCCAAGATGGCTTATGCCACAGACTGTGTGATCCAGGTAGCTGCTCCCAAAGCCCCTGCCCCTGCGGCAGACCAGTGCTGACCCGTGCCTCTGCAGGAGACTCAAACACTGGTCTGGCTCAGTCTCTGTGGGGTGTCTGGGTCCTGATGTGCACAAGATTTTGTTTGAGCCCTCCAAGCATCTCTGGTGGGTATGGGGCTTTATTTTGAATATGATTTCGCCCCTCCTTCAGTCTTGCTGGTTCTTCTCCTTTGCGTTTGGATGGGGGCTATCTTTTCTTGGTGGGATCCTACATTCTTCTGTCAGTGGTTGTTCAGTAGCGAGTTGTACTTTTGGAATTCTCACAGGAGAAGATAAGCACATGTCCTTCTACTCCACTATTTTGTGTCTTCCACTGATAAAATAGATTAGTACATTTAATTAATTAAAGACTATACAGAATAATGACTTTCAGCTTATGACACTGAAACAAAAATTCACAGAGAATTTGAGGAAAAATGTGGAAGAAAATAAAGGTAAATAGAATAAAAATAAATAATAATTGACAGATATATTGTGTCTTATCTTCCTTACCAATATTTCCTCAATAAACTCATTCTTGATGCTAAGAAATGAAATTAGATAGGATAACATATTTTAGTAGCTCACAAGCATAATTTTGAGTGTGATGTCATTAGAATGATACACATAATAGAGCTTCAGGGAAGTAACCTGGCAATAATTAAATTAATTTAAATATATAAAATGATTCATTGTACTAGCTTTATTGTAATTCTGTTATGTATTCTATCATAACAGAATATTTTTAAAGGAATCCACTTGTAAGTACTTATAATAGAGGAGTAGCTTCAATTTTTGTTACTTATTATAATACAGGCATCACATAAATTAATTAGAATACAAAGAACAAAGTCAATGGCAAGTAGAAGATTTAGGGAGGCAAAAGTTTTGTTTTTTTAACTGAAACTTGACCACAGCTCATCAGTGTACTATGATTGGTCAATTGAAATTTATAGCCATCGGTACTGTCCTAAAACTGACTTTATTTTAAGACAGTCTTTATATATACAATTCTGGTAAAAATATCAATAATCCAAGAGTTAAGAAAAATAAATTTGAAAGCAGGTATGCAATTATATTATTAGCATGTATAAACCTCTAGTTGTTATTTAACTCCTACTCTCATAAAATTTATTTTAGAAAGTTTCTTTTCTTTGAGAAATGTATGCTCTTTTCAGATGAATAAAAAACCAGTTATTTTACACTTGAATACTGAAGAGCTAAAGATTACTTGTTCTGTCTTTATCCATTAAGTATTTAGAAATCTTAAATAAATGTAGCATTTATTCTAGACTAGTACACTTAGATATACAACTACTTTATCACTCGTGAAATCAAGGACTCAAGAAGAAAAGCAGTAGATTGTAAAAGAGATAGGATTAATAATTTATATTTTAACCTCTTGATTCACATNTTGAAAGCAGGTATGCAATTATATTATTAGCATGTATAAACCTCTGTTGTTATTTAACTCCTACTCTCATAAAATTTATTTTAGAAAGTTTCTTTTCTTTGAGAAATGTATGCTCTTTTCAGATGAATAAAAAACCAGTTATTTTACACTTGAATACTGAAGAGCTAAAGATTACTTGTTCTGTCTTTATCCATTAAGTATTTAGAAATCTTAAATAAATGTAGCATTTATTCTAGACTAGTACACTTAGATATACAACTACTTTATCACTCGTGAAATCAAGGACTCAAGAAGAAAAGCAGTAGATTGTAAAAGAGATAGGATTAATAATTTATATTTTAACCTCTTGATTCACATTCAACTATTATTTTTCTACTCATTGAAACTCTACATTTAAAACTAATGGTAGTGAAGGTAGATTCACTTAAAGTAATGCTGATTCATAAACACTTCAGTGAGCCAAAAGTATAATTTAATAGCAAGAAAAGCCGAGCTTTAAACAGAGCAAAGGAGAAAATTGTATTATTAAAATGCTTGCCAAGAAGGTGAGCATGTTCAACTGATTCACATTTCTTGGGACATTTACTGAGAAGTATCCCATATTTCTAAAAATCAGGTCAAGTTTGTTATTGCATTAATGCCCTTTTGTGATTAATTTTACTAATGAAAAATATCCATTTTCACAAAGAATGTGTAAAAATATATCACTTTTTGAAAAAAGAGATTTGCAAGGTCAATTGAGTTGTTAAATTATACAGAGTAGATACACTGTATTTTTTAGGAAAGAACACTGAAATACTGTGCCAATATGAAAAACAGAAAAGCATTTTAGCTTTTATGTGATTGTAAAATTAGGAAGTATGATGAATAGAAAAGTCAATTTAGCTAGGTACAGATACTTCAATTATAACATTAGTAAAATTTAAAAGTATGTAAAAGAAAATGTCTTTTAGAAAGTTTGCAGTTGCTTTATTTTAAAGATTTACAATATCATGCATAAAACAAAATGTATTAGTTTCCTATAATACAGGTTTTAAATTTATTTTGTTTAAATTTAAATGGTTGAAATCAATAAAAACTCTGACATTTTTCCAGAACCAGTTTTAGAACTTGGCATAAATTATAGCTATAATTTTTAAAAATACAATGACTTTTGTAAAAATATCTACTTATTTTAAATTAATTCTAGCATATTTGTTGAAGATTCAAAACAGATGAAATTCAAGATGGTGCCATTGAGATCTTGAAATCATTTTAAAACATTTAAGTGATTCCTTTGCATACTGGCCAGACTACTCAGTATAATATAGCAGATAATGAAAAAATAAGAGAATTGTAGTCTGTGAAAGGAAAGCCTAAATGAATTAATATTCTTTTGCCTTTTTGTTGTTGTTGTTTGTTTTGTTTTGTTTTGCAGAGAGTAAAGGTGGATTTCAAGGACATTTTGTTAGTATAGGCAGCATACATATTTAGTATACAGATTTAGTATAGATACATAGATGATAGCAAGGGTAAGTTAAAGTCTTATGCAATTATTTAATTTTCATAAATAAGAAACATTGGGGAGAGTGCAGATGTAATTTCTCAGATATATGATTTTTTTGTGTGACCTATATATATTCTCTGGCCTCTCTGGTTGCTCAGTGGTAAAGAATCTGTCTGCCAGTGCAGGGGACATGGGTACAATTCCTGGGTTGGAAAGATTCCCTGGAGGAGGAAATGGCAACCCATTCCAGTATTCTTACCTGGGAAAAATCCCATGGACAGAAGATCCTGGCAAGATACAGTCCATGTGGTTGCAAGGACTCAGACACAATTGAGTGAAAACTTGTATGTTCCCTAATGAATTGCCTTTCTCTCATGCTGAGGCAGCTGTGGCCACCAACAGCAGTTTTATGGAGGTCGAGAAACTTCCTGTTCCTTGACAGCTAACAGATAACTCTGATGATACTCTTTCTTTGAGTTTTTTCAATCATTTTTTGACTGCCCGTTCTCACAGAAACAGCTCTCTTCCTGNTACATAAAGCAAATATTAACACATATACAGGAAGATATCAACAATAATAAAATAATAGACTTTAATATTCCACTTATATCAATATTTAGATCAGAGAGAATATCAGTAAGGAAATATTGGTCTTAAAGACACAATCGACCATATAAACTTAAATAGATATGTACAGACCTTCAATCACCCAAACAGCAGAATACACATTCTTTGTAAGTACACATGGAACATTCCCCAAGACAGATCACACATTAGATAAAAAAACAAGTTGCAATAAATTAAAAACTAATTATTTTCTGACCCAAACAGCATAAAACTATAAATCAATTATAAGAATAAAACTGGGGTGGTGGGGGTGGGGGGAACCACCAAAAGCTGCTAATCAATCAATGAGTAATGAAAAAAAATCAAAGAAGAAATCAAAAATTAACCTAAAAAAATTAAAATAGAAAGACAACATTCCAAAGTCTAAGGGATACAGTCAAAGTGGTTTTAGGAAAGATACTTATAGTAATGCAGGCCTACTTCAAAAAGCAAGAACACCCTCAAATAAACAATTGAACTTTGCACCTAAAGGAATGAGAAAAAGATTAATAAAAGAAACACAAAGTTAGTTGAATGAAGATAATAATAATTCTAAAATACAATGCTTGTTCCATAATAAAACCTGAAACTCTGTAGCTCAAAGAGCATTATCTCTTCAGTAGAACTCAGCTTTAATTCTACCTAATTTTGACAAGGTATTTGAGAAAGAGAAGTAAAGGTTTGAGGTCTTGGCTATGCTATAGAAATTACATGGCTCATAAATTTCAAAAATTTTATTTTTGTTTAAAGTTCTTGAGTAGATACTTCAGAGAGAACATTACTTTTAAAAAAAGAGAGAAACAAAATACTGCCATAGTAAAACAGAGAAGAAAACAGCTTGCACTGTGTAACACTGAGTTTGTTCAAGAAGTTTCATCTTCTAGATATTACAGGGATATTATTTTTCAGGGGTCTCTTCTGTATCCAAACATTTTTAAGGGCATGAATAGCTAGTTTACACCAAACTGACTTTTCAAGGATGTTCATGTAGCAGGCAGACTTTCAAAAACTGGCAAAACATTCTTGGAGCAAATTTGTTTGTGTTCTAGAAAGTAGAGACATCTCTCTCTATAGAGAAGATCTACTTGGCATTCCAGAGCAATAAAGACAATGTCTCTCTTGTAAGAGGAGGATGGGCTGGTTTGCCAGCAGTCCCAGCATAACAGCAGTGCTTCTCAATAAGAAGATTCTTTTTTAACGTGCTCCACTGCCTAACAACATCCATCTCTACTGACATTTCCCTGGAGGAACTGCAATTCAGAAAATTAGTGCGGCTCTGTTATTCTCCTTACTGCTATAGTCCCAGCAAACTCTTTTCACTGAGTCTGGAGTTTCATGTCTTTTGCCAATATTGACAACATCGACATGTGTGTTTTGCATTCAAAATGAGTATAATCCTCAGATCCTGCCTAGTTTCTGACTTGACAGTTAATGAAATAAGGCAACCATGTATCTTAACTTAGCAAATATGAGTGAATTCCGAACTCAAAAAAAATGTCTTACTTAAAAATTTTTTTCTTTTGGAGATATATAAAATAAGATCTAGGGCTAGAACATGAGGGATATTCCAATTTAGCTTTTCAAGTATTAAAACTGATAAAATCCTTGAGAACAGGGAATGGGGTCTCTGAGGACAGAAACATGTTTGTAAACACTAGCACATACTCAACAAATAGGTTTTTAAAATTTAGCAGTCTTATTCCAGAAAAAAGAAAAAAAGGATATGTTCTTAAAATCAACTACATGGAAGTTTTTTTAAAAGGTTAAAAAAATACATCAAAAAATAACACTACCTAGAAATAATTACCCTGAGCATTGGATAAGTATCATTTCAGCAGTCTTCTATTAATAGTATATGCAGTAAGCTGCTAGGACAAAAGGACGGAGGAACAGAAAAAAAAACACAATCATATGCACGTCATTTAAAAATTCTTTTAGTATTAGCAAAAAAAAAAAACAAAACACCTTAAATATAATAAACCTGAAATTGCTGCTAAACTTCAAATTATTCTTCACCTCCAGGGAGCTTTTCCTAAAGGTTAAGATGTCATGAACCAGGAGAGGACACTGGACTTTCAATGGCAACACGTTGCATGCGTAAGTCAGTGTTAACTGATTTCCTTCGAGGATAGAGAAAGAAATAGCCGATTGTAATTCTGCCCACAGACTAGTTCTGGTCAATCATACTTTTATCCTGACAAGGGTTATTAGATTCATAGCCTATTCTATAGCCGTAATTCACACAAGTTGACATAATATGTCTATGCTCAAGACAACAGCTTTAAACAAAATCTCTCCATTTATAAATTCATATTAATTCACTTCTCTATTTGATGAACTTCAATTGCAAGTAGTTTTTCATTTGTTTTTTAATACAAGCCTTGATATTTTTACATTCATTGAGTGTTTCCTTCTATTCTGGAAGAATAGCTTATCTGGGAATAAAAGTTCAGTACACACTTTTCCTCAAAGATTTGTAGTCTCTGCGCAACTATATTCAAACACAAAGCATTGTCCTGAAGCTTTTTAAAGTCCGTATGTCATTTACTCACTCTCTATTCACCATTTGGGGGGGTTAGAGTTCAACTTCAATAGTTCTAATAGAAAATAGACACAGAAGTTACATGAAATTTTTTTCCTGCTGTCTAATTAAATGACAACTTGGCTGATGGTAATATTCTTGGATTCCACTTTCATTCCCTCCAAAGTTTACAGACAATGATTCATTGTATGTATTTGAATGGTAAGTACTGTGAAGGTATAAGAGGTCTGGCAGAGTGTCCTCCTTTCTATAAGTTTTGTTTTTGTGTTCTGCTCCTAGGTACCTACCTGAAGAATTCTTTATGAGGAAGTTCAAAATCTTAATTAGAATCAGACCATATTTAAATTTTCAATTGCTGTTCCTCATTTTTTTCTGAGAATATACACTTTACATTTTATAGAACCAGTTAGGCATTTCAATGAAAATTTTTTTCTAACTTTCCAAATAATATCATTTTTCTACTTGACATATTACATAAATATAGCCCATATATTGGATGCTTTTATCATTATTCACATCTGTTCTCTATTATTTATCATTTAATTTTTACTTTGAATACACTGTTATTATCTCGAGCTTCCCTATGATAACTGACCTTTGCTTCTATGTCTAATGTACTAATTATTTCTATTACATTGTTGCTCAATTATCTCTATAGTTCTCATTCCATTAAACTCTTCAAATACTGTCTTTTGAATTTTTAACCTTCTTGAATTCAGATTTTTACTGAGTTTTTCTACAGAATCAAAAGGAGTGAGACTATTTTGACGGGTAGGAGAGTCTTGAGGTTTCTTCCAGGTTTTTAAAATCAGATTTGTGTGTTTTGTGATTTTCAGTATGCATTATAGAGCTTATTAATTATTATTTTTACAAACTGATGAGTTTTAAAATGATAGAATGATAGGCACTGATAGTATTCCCTGCCTCTGCTGAAGTACCACAGAGAATTGAGGAATTTGCCCATTTTTCCAGACCTTCATTTTTTTTCACCCACCTAAAAAAAAAAAATGAAAATCAAACTACATTTTTTTCCATCTTGAAACTGAGACTCTTAATTGTTTCCAGTGAAGTTTAATTCTTTTATTTGGTCATACTGCTTTTCTCCCAAACAGAAAACAAACAATATTTTCCATGCTTGAGTAAAGAAACTTAAGATTTTACCTAAATATAGCAAAGGAGACTTTGACACCTTTAATAAATAAAGACAGCCTTAGACAATACTATTAGGTTGTTTATGAAAATGTTCTATGGCATCATCTGAAACTGTCATTCCTAATGTTTCCACATTCAAACACAACAAATGGAACAATCTGTTGGCTAGAACTCCTTGATCTGTAAATATTTTGGTTCAAAGAACATTTAAACAAAATTTAAAACAACCTTCCAATGTGTTTAGTAAAATTTAAAAAGCATAACCCCCACTCCCCCCCAAAAAAAAACCACCATGAAATATTTTCCTTACATCATAAAAAAATAGGAAATTCAAAAATATTTACCACTAACAAAATGGAAACATCTGCATATTCAAAATACTATTTAAAGTAGGGATCTTAGGAAGGAAGCTGTGTCGCCAAAAAATGTTTTCCATTTCAAGAATAGTTAAGGCTTAACTGAGGATGAAAGGCTTTGGTTTCAGGTCCCATGAGTCAAATGTGTTTCTGAAAGCCAGCCCTCTTTTTATAGACTATATTAGCTGGATCATTTCTTAATCTGAATCCATCAATTTCTCACCTCCCTCCCATTCAAACAGGGCACTAATATGGGTATATGTGGGTATATACAAGGCAATGAATGGAGAAGGAAATGGCAACCCACTCCAGTACTGTTGCCTGGAAAATTCCTTGGATGGGGGAGCCTGGTAGGCTACAGTCCATGGGGTCGCAAAGAGATGGACACTACTGAGTGACTTCACTTTCTTCTTTCTATAGTTCCTTTTGGAGAAGGAAATGGCAACTCACTCCAGTGTTCTTGCCTGGAGAATCCCATGGGCCTTGTGGGCTACAGTCTATGGGGTTGCAAAGAGTCAGATACGACTAAGCAACTAACAAGCAAACACACACGAGGGAATCAGAGAGAGATGAAGTTTTCACTATGGAGACAACAAATTAATAATTTACAATCCTGTGTTGGCTAGTGGGTAGGGGAGATGGGGCAGATGTTGGTCCAAGGGTACAAAGCTTCAATAATGCAAGATGAAAATGTTTTGGGGATTGAAAGCATGGTTCAGATCAGTCACTCAGTCATGTCCGATTCTTTGAGACCCCATGGACTGCAGTACACCAAGCCTCCCTGTCCATCACCAACTCCTGGAGTTTACTCAAACTCATGTTCATTGAGTGGGTGATGCCATCCAACCATCTCATCCTCTGTCGTCCCCTTCTCCTCCCACCTTCAATCTTTCCCAGCATTAGGGTCTTTTCAAATGAATCAGTTCATCTCATCAGGTGGCCAAAGCAATAGAGTTTCAGTTTCAGCATCAGAAGGCAAGTCAGGTGATCTGGTATTCTCATCTCTTACAGAATTTTCCATGGTTTATTGTGAACTACAAAGTCAATAAAGCAGAAGTAGATATTTTTCTGGAACTCTCTTGCTTTTTCAATGATCCAAAAGATGTTGGCAATTTGATCTCTGGTTCCTCTGCCTCTTCTAAGTCCAGCTTGAACATCTGGAAGTTCACGGTTCATGAAATATTGAAGCCTGGCTTGGAGAATTTTGAGCATTACTTTACTAGCATGTGAGATGAGTGCAGTTGTGCGGTAGTTTGAGCATTCTTTGGCATTGCCTTCCTTTGGGATTGGAATGAAAACTGACCTTTTCCAGTCCTGTGCATAGCATGGTGGCTATAATTAACAATGGTATATGGTAAAACCAAAATTTACTTAAGAGGGTAAATCTTAAGTCTTCTCACTCCAACTTCCCAAAAATAAAATGGTAATTATGTGAGGTGATGGACCTATTGGCTTGACTGTGGTGATCATTTTAAAGTGTGTATCAAAACATCAAGTTGTATATATTAAATATGCACAATTTTTATTGGTCAATTAAACCTCAATAATTGGACAGCAAGGAGATCAAACCAGTCAATCCGAAAGGAAATCAAACCTGAATACACATTGGAATGACCAATGGAATGCTAACGCTGACATTCCAACATTTTGACCATCTGATGCATAGAGAAAACTCACTGGAAAAGACCCTGAAGCTGGGAAAGACTGAAGGTAGGAGAAGGGGACAACAGAGGATGAGTTGGTTGGATGACATCACTGAATCAATGGACATGAGTTTGAGGAAGCTCTGGGAGACAGTGAAGGAGGGGAAGTCTGGCATGCTGCAGTCCATGGGGTCACAAACAACTGGACAAAATTTAGTGACTGCACAACAACAACATATCTCAATAAAGCTGGGGTGGAAAGTATTTCTACACTGCAAATCCAGAGAATTTTAGGTAGCTACTACTGCTGCTGAAAGATGGCTGAGTCTGGCCCATCAGTTTATCAGTTGCTGCCTTTATCAGTGGAGTGGCTTCTGGCCTGTGGGTGCTGTCCCTGGTCCTCCAGTCTAAGGAGAAGAGCCCAGAGCCTCCTCACCCTGCACCTCAGTAGTATTCACCTGAGACACTCCTTTCGGAAGTATTCACTACTTCCAAATTCTGAGTTGCCAATTAATATTTGCTTCATGGTTATTTTCAGACTTTTGTGGTGGTTTTGTTCATGTTTCAATGCACATTTACTNCTAGCATGTGAGATGAGTGCAGTTGTGCGGTAGTTTGAGCATTCTTTGGCATTGCCTTCCTTTGGGATTGGAATGAAAACTGACCTTTTCCAGTCCTGTGCATAGCATGGTGGCTATAATTAACAATGGTATATGGTAAAACCAAAATTTACTTAAGAGGGTAAATCTTAAGTCTTCTCACTCCAACTTCCCAAAAATAAAATGGTAATTATGTGAGGTGATGGACCTATTGGCTTGACTGTGGTGATCATTTTAAAGTGTGTATCAAAACATCAAGTTGTATATATTAAATATGCACAATTTTTATTGGTCAATTAAACCTCAATAATTGGACAGCAAGGAGATCAAACCAGTCAATCCGAAAGGAAATCAAACCTGAATACACATTGGAATGACCAATGGAATGCTAACGCTGACATTCCAACATTTTGACCATCTGATGCATAGAGAAAACTCACTGGAAAAGACCCTGAAGCTGGGAAAGACTGAAGGTAGGAGAAGGGGACAACAGAGGATGAGTTGGTTGGATGACATCACTGAATCAATGGACATGAGTTTGAGGAAGCTCTGGGAGACAGTGAAGGAGGGGAAGTCTGGCATGCTGCAGTCCATGGGGTCACAAACAACTGGACAAAATTTAGTGACTGCACAACAACAACATATCTCAATAAAGCTGGGGTGGAAAGTATTTCTACACTGCAAATCCAGAGAATTTTAGGTAGCTACTACTGCTGCTGAAAGATGGCTGAGTCTGGCCCATCAGTTTATCAGTTGCTGCCTTTATCAGTGGAGTGGCTTCTGGCCTGTGGGTGCTGTCCCTGGTCCTCCAGTCTAAGGAGAAGAGCCCAGAGCCTCCTCACCCTGCACCTCAGTAGTATTCACCTGAGACACTCCTTTCGGAAGTATTCACTACTTCCAAATTCTGAGTTGCCAATTAATATTTGCTTCATGGTTATTTTCAGACTTTTGTGGTGGTTTTGTTCATGTTTCAATGCACATTTACTCTCTCATTTTTTAGAATCAACTCTAAAGCTCCTTGTTTGTAGTTACGAACAAGACACCTGGAGCCAAGATCCCTTGGTGTTAGAATCTAGCTCTGCAAAAAATCTGCTGTACAACACTGGGCACAGTGCTTAAGTCCCATGGCTCAGTTCACTCATAGGTAAAGGGAATACTTCAGAACTGATGGGTTTGCTACATTAATATGTGAGAGTTAAGAATGAACTTTCTCAGGACTATTCCTTACTGGCTGGTCTCCAGGAAAGCTTCAAAGGAAAAAGCTATGGCTTTAACACAACGAACGTTGGTAGAGTTTTGAGGTGGTAAACATTCATAAATCAGGTTACCATTATACCATGTTCCAACATCTATGTGAGAACATCTGACATCTCTAACCATGAACACTGAGCTGGTGGATCATATCAGTGGCCCTCCACTTTCTTAGCTGCCACCACAAGACTCAGACCCTAGCCTGTCAGACATATCAAAGTCTTGACAGTGTCTTCATCCCAAATGTCGGGCAGGCGAACCAAGGTTCTGCTACACTGTAATGGTGTTGGATTCCAGGCCTTTATAACACCCAGGAGAGGGCTGGTTCTCCTTTAATTATGTACCTTAAAAAGCCACAGTGCACAGAGATAAGAGTCTTATAATGCAGTGAAAATTGTCTCTGTTCTAGGAAGTCCCAAATCTAGTGTGAGTCCTGTCATGTCTTTCATCTTTATTTTCTTGAATTTATGTAATGCCCATCTTTGCATAGAGCATACATTTAATGTCTATTATTCCACTTGCTTATTTAACTTCTACTTTTAAACGACAATGTGACACATCACCATACCCCTTATCCATTATCCCTTTACATTTTAAATATTACATTTATCAAAGTTTCACTATTCATCAGACACACTGCTCAGTCGTGTCCGACTCTTTGTCACCCCATAGACTGTAGCCCACCAGGCTCCTCGGTCCATGGGGATTCCCTAGGAAAGAATACTAGAGTGGGTTGCCATGCCCTCCTCCAGAGGAGCTTACCAACCCAGGGACCGAACCTAGGTCACCCACATTGCAAGAGGATTCTTTACAATCTGAGCCACCATGAAGCCCAAGAATACTGGAGTGGATCACCTATTCCTTCTCCAGGGAAACTTCCCAACTCAGGAATCGAAGAGGGGTCTCCTGCATTGCAGGGGGATTCTGAGTACACTAGCATTATGTGCATGTTACAGATAAGGAGGGAAAGCGCAGAAGTCACAGAGCCTATCTGAAACCACACTGCCCGTGAGCAGTGGTACCCAGACTAAGCTCTGTGGAACCCTCAACACTGTTACTCTCTCAAGTAGACAGGGTGTCAGTTTACTCCGGGTAACTAGTACTATGTCACGGAAGCCACCAGACTCTTACTCAGAGGACAGTGACTGTAAGTCCCAAGGTCAGCTCAAGAGAAACAACTCATTCGGGGGAAGTCATTTGAGTACTAAAAAGCTTAACTGCCGCCACTGACAATCTCCTCAGATCATTTTTTTGGGTTCTGCCCAGAAAACAAAGTCTCTTAAGGCAGGTCTTCACATCCGATATGGGAAGAGTCAAGAGCTTTGGAGCCACTGAAATCAATGTACACCAAGCAGGTGATGGTATCATAATTACTGTCATCAGTTCAGGTCCATTGCTCAGTCAGGTCTGACTCTTTGCGGCCTCATGGACTACAGCACACCAGGCCCCCCCGTCCATCACCAACTCCCGGTTTTACTCAAACTCATGTCCATTGAGTTGGTGATGCCATCTAACCATCTCATTCTCTGTGGTCCCCTTCCCCTTCCACCTTCGATCTTTCCCAGCATCAGGGTCTTTTCAAATGAGTCAGTTCGCATCAGGTGGCACTGGAGTTTCAGCTTCAGCATCAGGGCTTCCAATGAACAGTCAGGACTGATTTCATTTAGAATAGACTGATTGGATCTCCGTACAGCCCAAGGGACTCTCAAGGGTCTTCTCCAACACAACAGTTCAAAAGTATCAATTCTTTGACTCTCAGCTTTCTTTATAGTCCAACTCTCATATCTATACATGACTACTGGAAAAACCATAGCTTTGACTAGACAGATCTTTGTTGTAATGGAGTATCTCTGTTTTTTATTATGCTATCTAGGTTGGTCATAACTTTTCTTCCAAGGAGCAAGTATCTTTTAATTTCATGGCTGCAGTCACCATCTGCAGTGATTTTGGAGCCCCCAAAATAAAGTCTGACACTGTTTCCAGTGTCTGCCCATCTACTTGCCATGAAGTGATGGGATTGGATGCAATGATCTTCGTTTTCTGAATGTTGAGTTTTAAGCCAACTGTTTCACTCTCCTCTTTCACTTTCATCAAGAGGCTCTTTAGTTATTCTTCGCTTTCTGCCATAAAGGTGGTGTCATTTGTACATCTGAAGTTATTGATATTTCCCCCAACAATCTTGATTCCAGCTTGTGTTTCTTCCAGCCCAGCATTTCTCATGATGTACTCTGCATAGAAGTAAAATAAGCAGGGTGACAATATACAGCCTTGATATACTCTTTTCCTGATTTGGAACCAGTCTGTGGTTCCATGTCCAGTTCTAACTGTTGCTTCCTGATCTGCATACAGATTTCTCAGAAGGCAGGTCAGGTAGTCTGGTATTCCCATTT
>SJYV01052269.1:43647-75830 GCA_006410875.1 Neotragus pygmaeus | reverse complement strand
GTTCCTCTGCACTTTCTGCCATAAGGGTGGTGTCATCTGCATATCTGAGGTGATTGATATTTCTCCCAGCAATCTTGATCTCATCTTGTGTTTCTTCCAGCCCAGCGTTTCTCATGATGTACTCTACACAGAAGTTAAATAAGCAGGGTGACAATGTACAGCCTTGACGTACTCCTTTTCCTATTTGAAGCCAGTTTACATTAGTAGCTCTTAAATGTGGGGAACTGTCCTCAGAGGCAACCCAGCAACATCAGGAGACACTGTCAGTTGTTACAATTGGTATGGGAAAGTAATACCTGTGCCAGTTACCAGAGGACAGTTCCTGTGCTCAGTCGTGCCCAACTCTTTGAGACCCTATGGACTCTAGTCCATCAGTCTCCTCTGTCCAGGGGATTTTCCAGGCAAGAATACTGGAGTGGGTAGCCATTCCCTTCTCCAGGGGATCTTCCTGACCCAGGGATTGAACCTCCATATCCTGCACTGGCAGGTGGATTTTTTTTTTTAATCACTGAGCCACCAGGGAAGCCTAAGACAGGGATGCTATCACATATTCTACAATGCCAGCGGCCAGCCCCCAGAACAAAGAATTATCTGTACCAAAAATTTAATAACATAGCAACTGCAATATCCTGGATTAGATGGATAGTTCTTGTTTTTGATCTTCAATCAGTAGCTGACATTGAAAGAAATAACACTCTAACAACTTGAAGACTTAAGTAGTTACTTGGAAACAAGAGAATATTAAAATTGTGCTTTAAAAAATGCATTTTATCAGACAGGTGTTTAAAATAACACACCACAAATATAGCTAGTGTGTTCAAAATGATTAGATAAGATCTATGTGATATCACTTATATGTGGAATCTAAAAAAAAAAAAAGTAGACAAATAAATTCATCTATAAAATGGAAGTAGAGTCACATGCAGAACACAATCTTATGGCTACCAAGAAGAAGAAGGGGAGGGAGTTTGGGACTGACTTATACATGTGCATGCATGCTCAGTCATGTCCAACTCTTTGCATCCCCATGGACTGCAACCCACCAGGCTCCTCTGTCTATGGGATTTTCCAGGCAAGAATACTGGAGTGGGTTGTCATTTCTTCCTCCAGGGGATGTTCCCGACCTAGGGATAGAACCCGTGTCTCCTGCATTGAGAGGTGGATTCTCTACCAGTGAGTCACCAGGGAAGCCCGAAAGATTCAGTACCAACTGTGAAAAGTCTGAAATAACAGGTTAAAATGTACAGACTTTGACTCACTTGCAGTGAACAGTCACTGAGCGAATGAGAAGAGAGATTTTTAACCTAAGCAGACAACTATGTATAAGGCTTTGAAAACAAGTTCTCAGGTGCCAAAATACCATTGATAATTTATTCTGACCACAAGTTCAAAGGAGTATATTTGGTTCAGTTTCCCTAACACAACAAAAACCTCAGAGCTGTTATATACTTAAAGTCACCAGAACAACAGAATAATCTACTTTATGGTGTTACTAAGTATAGTCACGCTTCAGGTAAATAGTTGAAACACATCGCCAAACTCAATTATTCTGGGAAACATTAATAAGTATAAAATGATTATTTAAAAATATTACTTATCATCTATTCAGAACCAAAAAGAAATCAATAAAATGAAATGAAATCAGTGACTAAGCTTTAAAATTCTATCTCAGTTTAAATAGCATAAAAAAAAGTAGTGTATACATATTCATGAAAATCAACAGTTGAGGGTTAGAAATGATAATCTACAGCCAAAGAGCAGTTTTTTTCAGCTTTTTATAAAAATTTTCTCTCTAAACATATTTACTATGTGCGTAAAATCAATTTCCTGAATTATAAGAGGAGACTTGATTTTTACAAATATACACCCAAAGTTAGACTAATGGCTATTCTCTCAGACTGTTTGTTTTCAACTGAGCATACATAACTAGACCTTGTGTGCAAGGACTCCGTGACTAACCAGACAAGGAGGATCATTTTTACAGATTACCCATCTGGCTTCTTTACGAAAAGTGATGTTTCAATATGTCCTTATGTTTCAAAAATATACACAGACACAAAAGGTAAAGACATGTTAAGTACACAAAGAAAAAGTTGAGAAAGTGCCATTTAGGGATGATAACCCTTTCCCTCTCATTAATAACCATATTCTAAAACCTTGACAATCCATATAATTATAAACTGTTAATTTTATTAAATAGAGCATGAACATAATTAATACCACCCCAAGCAACTAGGTGGTCCTGTAACTTTGGATCTTTCTACCTCTGGAAAACTGATCAGAAAATCTGGCTAACATCCCAAAGAAACTAAATGGATTTTGTTGGATGGCCTTCAGCTAATTTCTATAGTCTTGAACATACACCAAAACCACACACTCTAACTGAATTAACTGTGTTGGCCTTGTTTAGAGTCAGAGGTCCAAGAAATGGTGTTCGCAGTGTTATTTCACTATTAACACTGTACAGCATTCAGCTTCAAAAAAATGAAAAATTGCTATTTTAAACATTCTTTAAAACTGTTATGTGTTAAAACAAGCAAGAAATAACCTGTGAGGCTTCCCTGGTGGCTCAGACCGGTAAAGAATCTGCCTTCAAGAGAGACCTGGGAGACCTGAATTCGATCCCTGGGTTGGGAAGATCCTCTGGAGATGGGCATGACAACCCACTCCAGGATTCTTGCCTGCAGAATCCCATGGACAGGGGAGCCTGGCGAGCTACAGTCCACAGGGTCACAAAGAGTCAAACATGACTGAGTAACTTAACACTTTTCACTTTCAGCCCTATTTTGAACAGGTCTTAAAATGCTAAGATAACCGAGTTTGTTCTATTTCTTTAATTTCTGCTTTTCTTCTTACTTCATTTGCTGTTGTGGACGTTTGTTTGACTACTATTTAATACACTGAATTCACTTAGGTCTATAAAAAAAGGCACAGATCCATACACTGGACAAAACCTTGAAGGCATTAGGAAAAATAAACTAAGTACCCCAGACAGCCTCAATAAAACCAAAGCATGCTTTTCACCCAGGAAAACAAATGATTTTCAGTTATATCCTGTTTGTCATTTGTGGTTACATTAAACAATAATTTAAATTATATGCTCCAGGAAACAGGTAGGGGTGGATAAGCAAAATACAAAAAGCTCCTATGGTCCTTGTTTGTTCAGATTGTAGATCAGCATTCTTCGGGAGGTGCTTTTATTATAGAAACAAAAATTGAGTTAAAGACACTTGCGATTTTAGGGGTACTGTGATGTATAAAAACATTAAATGCTTCCTTTTTCTATAGAATTTTAATTTAAAGGAGCAACAGCCATCAGTCTAGCTAAACTGGATCATGGCATTTTCAGCTGAAGTCTTCCACCACTTCATTTTGCTTTTAGCACAAAATATGAGCAATGGTAGTGATCACAGTCGCAGTGGAGTTGGTAGCAGTCACAATAATCTAATGAAACCTACAAGACCACATTTAGACCCGCCCCAGTCTCTTGCCCGCACATCCCACCAGTCCACCTCCACTCCAGTCACACAAGTCTTATTTCGGAGCCCCTGAACGGAACTCTTTGAGGGTTTTCACATATTGTCCCTTCTGTATTAAATAGCTAACTCCTGCTTACCACAGTCTGTGTGTTAGTCACTCAGTCCTATCCGACTCTTTGAGGCCCCATGGACTGTAGCCCACCAAGCTACTCTGTCCACGGGATTCTCCAGGCAAGACTACTGGAGTGCATTGCCATGCCCTTCTCCAGGGGATCTTCCTGATCCAGGTCTCCCAGGTCTCTCTTAAAGGCAGATTCTTTACTATCTGAGCCACCAGGGAAGTCCCATTACCAGTCTAGCCTTAAATGAATGCCACATCTGCCAAGAGATTCTCATTTACTGCTCTCTCTTTGCAATTTTTTGGGGGTGTTAGTTCTAAAACTAACATCACTATTTCCCATCACTTCATGGAAAATAGATGGGGAAACCATGGAAACAGTGTCAGACTTTATTTTGGGGGGCTCCAAAATCACTACAGATGGTGACTGCAGCCTTGAAATTAAAAGACGCTACTCCTTGGAAGAAAAGTTATGACCAACATAGATAGCATATTCAAAAACAGAGACATTACTTAGCCAACTAAGGTCCATCTAATCAAGGCTATGGTTTTTCCTGTGGTCATGTATGAATGTGAGAGTTGGACTGTGAAGAAAACTGAGTGCCGAAGAATTGATGCTTTTGAACTGTGGTGTTGGAGAAGACTCTTGAGAGTCCATTGGACTACAAGAAGATCCAACAGGTCCATTCTGAAGGAGATCAACTCTGGGATTTCTTTGGAAGGAATGATGCTCAAGCTGAAACTCCAGTACTTTGGCCACCTCATGTGAAGAGTTGACTCAGTGGAAAAGACTCTGATGCTGGGAGGGATTGGGGGCAGGAGGAGAAGGGGACGACCAAGGATGAGATGGCCGGATGGCATCACTGAGTCAACGGATGTGAGTCTGAGTGATCTCCTGCAGTTGGTGATGGACAGGGAGGCCTGGCGTGCTGCAATTTATGGGGTCGCGGAGAGTCAGACACGACTGAGCGACTGAACTGAACTGAAAGACATTCATGAACTAAGGAACTAATGAAAGACTAACTTTCCTACTTATAAATTCCTTACTATTCTCAGCATGGTATATAGCATGAAGTATTTTTCAACTAGTGTTGGAAAGAAGGGAAAAAGTCTCTTCCATTACTGTGTACTGCCCTGATGTACCTTCTGGAGATCTCTGTCTCTGAAGTAGCTTGGTTCTGAAAATACTTCAGTCTCCTTAAAGAAATTAAGCCTCATAATGAAGACTTGGAATTTTACTTAGAGTGAAATGTGCACATGAATGGAGGGTGGAAGTAGGGTTCTCTATTCAATTAATTCTTTATTTCACCTTTTAATTATCTCTTCCATGTGTTTGGCGTGTATCATTACATTTGAGTTGAGATATTCAATACACTGAAGTATGGCTCACAATCTAGCATGGATAATTAAAATAAGCATATCCAATCTCTTCCTTTAGTTTCACAAGGAAATTTTCTTTCTTTTCATGCCAGTAAAACAATCTTCTCATTGTACACTGAGCAACTCCACACCTACATGGATCTGCCCTACAGATGCCTGGATTTCAGTAGTGTGACTTCACTGTTTATATACATTCTTTTCAAAATCAGACAAAAGCTCTGGGGGTAAAAATATTAGAATATGTGGCATTTTGCATCTGTAAGTTATGGGCTGAAAATGCTGTAAGGTAAATGTGCCCTTATCAAGGGAGAGAAAAATGACAGAAAACTGCTAATTACTTTCCCAAAGAGACTTCTTTCTGACCTTAGGTATAAGCATTTTGTCAAACTTAAAATTCTTTTCTTTCATCTTTTCTTAGAAAAGTGTTCAGTATTAGAAGTCATAATGAATCAAGCAGCACCTACAGTCAATGAGTTACATAATCTTAGGACAAAGTATTAAGCCATAGGTCTCCCTATTTTTATTTGTAAAATGAGAAGGAAAGTCATAGGTTTGTTTTAAAGGATTAAGGTACATATTATTCTCTCTAGAACATGGAGGACACTCAATCATTGTTAGTGTTGTGACTGTTTATAACAGAAAACATTCTGATATAGTCCTTGTGGGGTTTAATAGTTTTTAGGCAAATTTAGGAGCCAGGGCAGATTTAGCAGAAAGGAATGACATCTCCTCTTAAGATCAACTAAGATTGCCTGAGTCAGTTAACAAGACACACAAACTTCCACTTTACAAGCTATACCTTCATTAGGCTTATTTCTTCTAAAATTCAGTCTATACTCAGTATATTTCATTAGATTATACAACAAGTTATAGGGCTATACTAAGGACTGATCATCATAAAAATATGAACAAATTATTCTTTAATTTTTTTCTTGGTTGGAATATGAAAATTTGTTAGGCTGGCTTACATTGGACAGACATTTAATTCAGGAGATTATATTCATTCCTTGGAGAGAGTATGTTCTCAGGCCATTAGTTTGGGCTAGTTGGCACTCCTTGTCTGGCACTGATTCCAAAACTGTTCAGCATTTCCTGATCAACTCTGCAATTTTTATCAGAATTTCTGGTAGACTTCAGTACTAAGGACTAGATTCCATATATTAAGAGATTGTACCTACACTTATTTCACCAGGGAATTATAGTTGAAATGGCTAATGTTCCCAATGAGGAAAGTTTAGGTACAATAAAGCAAATTTCTGATGTTCAGAGGAGACACAGGTATATATATAGTCTGCCTCACAGGCCACAGATAAGGAGGATGGCAATACTAGTGGGCATTTTCTATTTTGCAACTTAGAGATTTATTTTTAGATAATAAGTTTGTGATAATCAGTCTCTAATACGCACCCCACAATGATATCCACACTTCCCAATATGCACAATCTTGTATGATTCCCTCCTCTAGAGTGTGGACTGGACATACAGGCTTGATTCAAATCAACAGAATATGAAAGAAACACTGGAGTGTCACTTTCAAGATTAGATTACAAAAGCACTGTGCCTTCAATCCTGAGTGTCATGTGGTGAGGCAGCCCTGTGGAGAAGCCCGCACGCAGATGACTGAGACCTACTAATAACCAGGTAGGTGTGAGAGCAGAATCCACTTCCACACCAAGTCTTCAGATTCGACTGCAGAGGACAGTCTCCCGAGGTCAGACAGCTTGACTGAAATCAGATGGAAGACTTTGAGTCAAAGGAACCTGGCTAAACTGTGCCTAGATTTCTGACCCACAGAAACTGTGAAAGAGTAACAGCTTGTTAATTAAGATCACTACATTTTGGGGTAACGTTATGCAGCAAACAGGGTACAATATGTAAGACAATGTTCAGTTTAGTAATAAGAAGTCATGATCGTTTTTATCTATTCATTTATTTATCTATTCAACATTCTATAAATGTCCGCCTTTTATCAAGACTGCATCATGATTTGGGAAAACCTCACATGGGGCTGTAGAGCCTCCACAGAACAAAAGAGAAGGATACATAAACCAGAATTCAGAGAAAAACAAGCAGGAAAAGCTTCCTGGGGGAAAATGACATCACGGTGAAGGCCATGAGGCAGACAGTACTATCGCATTTGAGAAACTACAGAAAGTAAAGTTGGCCTGAAGAGGGCACGGTTATAGAGTGCAGGCCTCTTTGGCCAGGGTACCGGTTAAGATAGATTTGGTGTTACCTGAGTCCAAGTTGACCTCCATGTACCTGTGCTCCCCCTTCATAGCACTGTTAAAGAGAACCATTTAAATATCCCCTCTATGTCCCAGTTCTTTCTTCTGGAAAATAAGGATAACAGTATATATTTCAAAAGGTTGTTAAGGGCATTTAAAGCTATGGCACCTAACACAAAATAAGTGCTGAAAATTGCTGGCTGTTATTATTACCGTTTTTTGTTATTTTTATTAGTAGTACTAGTAAGATGTGAGAGATCTTATGAGACCTACCAAGGAATTTTCATACTACTTTAGAAGGAATGGAAAACCAAGAAACAGATTTGACTGGGGCATAATATCATAAGATAAACAGTTTATAACCATCATTCAAACAGCTCCATAAAGAATAAATCTGAGAAGAGGAACATTGAAGGCTGGTGTGGAGTTAACAGACTGCTAAAATAATCTGGACAAGAGTCACGGTGCACAGAACAGTGGCAGTGGTTATCAAGAGCAAAGGAACATAGGAAGGATAAACGAGAGGTAGAATTCAAACGCTTTGGAACTTGATTTGCTTCGGGAGTGAGATAGAGAATGAGTCATATCTCACACAAGTTTTAGGTAACTAAGTAAATGATACACATTTTCAGAAACTGATACCCCCAGTAGATGGAGGACTGGCTGGAAAAAGAATCTGTGAATGTGAAATATCTTTGATATTTAAAGGACTTCTGATTGAATATACAGATCTGACATTCAGCAAAGTGATTAAACTCAGGGCTACAGAATATTCTGTGTCCCTAGCAAATAAAAGATCCATGAAGCCATCAACTTTTTTAAAAAAGAAATATGTACAAAAATCTAAAAATCATCAATAGAATCTTGAATCCTGCAAAAGAAACTTGGAAGAAGAAACCAAAAATGAAACAGGTTAATAAGAAAGACAAGATGTTACAGAATCCACTGGATAAAATTCCTTCTAGGAGAAAGAAGAGCATCATACAAGAGAGTCACGGTGTACAATAGATAAGGTAAGAGCCCAATAAACGTCTTATTGATTTCCCATAGAACGGTCAGTCACTAAGGACCTCACTGAGAGCAGTTCCCATGGAAGGCTGGCGTAGAAGCCAGGGTGTGATGATTGAGGAACAAGAAGATAAATGATCCTAAAATTTATGCAAGATTACTACAGGGTAACCTTCCTTTTAGAACTACTTGTTTTTCCACAACAAATATGTTATTTCTGTTAATGGGTAATGGGCTTATTACTCATTATATAAATAATATATAAACAATAAATAAATATTTATAAATAATAAATGAAAAAAAAAGAAATAATTGTTTTTGTTTTAATGGAAGGAACATGTATCAAAGGGGGAGGGAGAAGAGTAAAGCAAAATCAAAGCTCAGCAGAGGAAATAGTTTTAATGAAAAGGTAGCTACAGAAGCAAGGTTCTTGAAAGATCTGGTGCTTGGAAGATAAGAATGTTCCCATATTTGAGTATGTAATTTTACTCTGAAGCTAGAGGCAAGATCATATCTAAGAGTGGAGGTACTAATGGCTGGGTTAGACCAGTGATTCTCAACTTCAGGGTGATTTTGCCCCGCTCCAGGCAACCTTTAGCAATGTTTGAGAACATTTTGCTTGCTACAACCAGAGGGTATAATACTGTCATCTAGTGGGTAGAAGACAGGTACGCTGCTAAACTGTACAAGGTATAGGAAAGTTCCTCACAATATATAGTCCAAAATGCTATAGTGCTGACATTAAGAAACCTGGGTTAGACATTTAAGGAGTTTAAAATATCCACTGAGGAGAACAGGGAGCTGACGATGGAATCATGGTATGCTTACTTTACAATATTCAGTGCTCACTGCAGAAGAAAACCATAATTTTTAAATGACAATAATCTGCACTGCTGTGTAATTTTCTCCAGCAGTATTAAGAGGAAATATAGGCTGAGAGAAGTGAAAAGTTAAATTGACAACGTGAACAAGGTTTTACAAAACAGGTCTTAATAGAAGGACAAGAGAATCAGAGATACTGATAAAAGAGCCATGATCCACTAAAGTGAAGGATCATGGTATCCAAGTAAAGAAATGTATGAAACAAAAGGTAGCTGAAAGAGAGAAGATAGCAGGCTTTGAGTTTTCTATGAAATTTTAATATGTGCATTGAGAGTAATTGAGGAAAAATAAAGAAAGATAAAACATTGCAGCCAGAAGTTAAGAAATAGCCTAGTATTTATTTTTCAGCACAGTTAGGATGATGGCAACTCGTATCCACATGAGACTCAACAGGCAGACAGATGAAGAGCACTAAAAATAATGGACACTGGAACTGAGGATAGGACCTGAGAGGCTAGGGTGATGGGGAAAAAAATCACACAGTGCCAGTTATACACCACTGTGTGTATACCTAAACTTCATGTCATATCTTTATTTAAACAACCATACAAAAAAGATACATGGGCCCCAATGTTCACTGCAGCACTATATACAATAGCCAGGACATGCTGCTGCTGCTGCTAAGTCGCTTCAGTTGTGTCCAACTCTGTGTGACCCCAGAGACGGCAGCACACCAGGCTCCCCTGTCCCTGGGATTCTCCGGGCAAGAACACTGGAGTGGGTTGCCATTTCCTTCTCCAATGCATGAAAGTGAAAAGTGAAAGTGAAGTCACTCAGCCGTGTCCGACTCCAAGCGACCCCATGGACTGCAGCCTACCAGGCTCCTCCGTCCATGGGATTTTCCAGGCAAGAGTACTGGAATGGGGTGCCATTGGAAACCTAAATGTCCACTGAAGGAAGAATGGATAAAAAAGATGTGGTACATACAAGAAAACAGAATATTCCTCAGCCATAAATAATAAAATAATACCATTTGCAACGATCTGGATGGATCTAGAGATTGTTACACTGAGTGAAGTAAGTCAGATATAGAAAGACAAGTATCATATAATATCACTCATATGTGGAATCTAAAAAAAAAATGCTACAAATAATCTTAACAAAACAGAAATGAGTCACAGATGTAGAAAACAAACTCATGGTTACCAGAGGGGAAAGAGGGGTACAGATAAATTGGGAGATTGGAATTGACTATACACACTATTATTAAAAAAATAAAAAGCACTAAGTCATGTCCAACTCTTGCAATCCCATAAACTGTAGCCTGCCAGGCTCCTCTGTCCATGGGATTCTCCAAGCAAAAATACTGGAGTGGGTTGCTATTTCCTTCTCCAGGGGGAACTTCCTGACCCAGGAATTGAACCCAGGTCTCTCTGGGACTGCAGGCAAATGCTTTACAGACTGAGATACATGGGAAGCCCTACTATAAATAAAACAGATAACTAATAAGAACCTACCGTATAGCATAAGGAACTCTACTCAATAATCTGTAATGACTTATATGAGAAAAGAATCTTGAAAACGAGTATATATACATATATGTATAACTGATCCACTTTGCTGTACAGCAGAAACACAACATTGTAAATCAACTATACACCAATAAAAATTAAAACAACAAGCAATGAATAAACAGTAATTTCTGTTAAAACAGAGCTGGGAGACCAGAATGGGGAGATCTCACAACCTGCTACTACAGTCTGTTCTACAAGAGCAAGCACTTGTCTTTCCTGGAGAGGACTCAGTAAATGGAAAACCATGGTCTGTCTGTTCACTCCAGCCCTCCCAACTTCCTTTTCCCTTCTATAAAAGTGTTCTTCCCTTGCTACGGGGGTATTTACTTGTGGCTTGTCATGGTTGCAGACCACAGATTTCACTTCTCTGTTTACCCCAAAGAAACCTATCTTTGCTGAAGAAAGATATGGTACTCTGTTTTAGGTCAGTAATTACCAAACATATACAGGAAAAGCAGGAACAAAGAGAGACTACCACAACAATTTTTAACAAGAAGGACTCTTTGTAGTATCTAACACTGAGAAGATCAAGGGATAAATCACATAGGATCCAACAGCTGGGTGCTCAACAAGAGTGTTGAACCCACTTTTAGAACCGAGCTTTCTAAACCAAGAGTTGATAGCCAAAGTTCCAGTCACAGTCTTTCGGGGTCCCATCCTATTGGTTTCTGCACTGAGTGGGTGGGGCATGAATGAAATTATCCAAGAGTAGAAGACTATTTTTCAGGCAAAATGTTGCCAGTGTCCAAACTATTGCCTCAGGAGGTCAGACAATGGTAAGTTATCTACACTTAAATATCCCCCAGGACACAGCAATGGAATCAGGGCACAGAATTTAGAAACAGGTTCTTAGCAGTGAATTCAAGACACAAAACAAAGAACAAGATGCTAACATTTCCAGCAACAGAAGTAGAATACCTAGCGTCTACAGACCGAAGCAACATGGAAAAGAAGAATGTAGTATATAACCTTCAAACTCAAGAGACAGCTGAGATAGCTGCCATTTCTTTTCAGCTTTAGATTGTTGCTCCAAATGCTACTGGTAGAATTTAGCACTGACTGCCATCAAAACCACCGAGGGGAGCTTGTTAAAAACTGGCCTTCTAGAACTTATCCCAGATGATTCACTAAATGTTTACACATTTCAGGAATCTATATATTTAGCAGTTCATGGATTTAATACAGGACTGAGATTTGGAAACTAGTAGTATTTACTATTTGGACATGCAGTCAATGAACATGAAATTGGGCAAACTCTAGGATATAGTAAGGGACAGTGAGCCCTGGCATGCTGCAGTCCATGAGGTCTCAAAGAGTGAGACAAGACTTAGTGATGCAACAAAAACAAGGATTTACTACTTAATATTGTCACACCTTCATCTGAACTCATCAAGTCTATTATAGTTCCTATTCATTGAAAACTTATGATATGGCAGATGCTTTTCTAAGTGCATTAAAATACAATTTTAATGTTCAACTGCCCCAACAACTTTACAATGAAGGTATCATTAACATTTTCAATTTAAGGTAAGAAAATTAGGCAATACAACAGACATCTGAGCACCAGCAGCCTGATGCCAGAGTCTGTTCTCTGTACTGTTATCATGATAAAACTAGCCTACTAAAATAAACTTGTTCCTTTTACTTTCAACTAGAATTATGTATGTTGCTAAAAAGTCATCATACATTGACCATAAACTTGGGCAGTTACACAATTTAATGAAAACAAGAAAACTGTGGAAAACAATACAAATCAGTTTGGCAAGTGAAATATTTCAAAACCCAAGATTATCATAAAAATAATGGATGTCCTTAAGGGTTAAAGTAGTACATAATTTCTATACATCCCCTCACACCCACTACTACTTCTGCATTTCCTTAACCCTAATATTAAATATGAGGTTAACTTAAGACATTGACCAGTTCAGAAAAATGAGGTGGCAGCAAGAAATACACATTCACCTCTTCAGTATCATCATTATCCTATCTTTTGCAAAAGTGTTTGTCTCTTTTTCTCTCAATCTGTTTTCTTCATGTTTTCAATGAATCTTAGTTAAGTATGTAGAATGCAGTAGACTCTGTGGCTCTCAAGACAAGTGTCAAGCTCACAGGGGCCCAAGTGTACCAGGGCAGGGGGGGTTTTCTAAAGAAGTCACACTGACTCTAAATTTTAAAGGAGAAATAGAACTCAGAGGATGAAGTTAGGGAGGAAGACCAGAAGAGAGTAGATGAAAGGAATGGACAGTATCACAAGTCAAAAGTGTAGGAAAAACAAAGAATTTTGTTAAAGTAAAATAAGAAAATTAGCTTGAAAGCATTTTCATGCCATCTAAGAGAAGCCATCTTTGTACAATTAAAGTATGTGGCAATCTAATATCATTTATCAAACTGGATTTTTGAATACTTACATTTAATTCCGTTTTTAGCATTTCTTCAAAACAATGACCTACATGTTCTTCATCTTCTTTTGTGTCCATAACTACACAAACTTGTTGTGAAATTCTTTCTGAAATAAAAAAGAGATGAAATTTTAGGCTTCAAACAGATTATGAAACAAAGCCTTAGTACACTGACACCTATACTTTTACCTGCTATTCACAAGTACTGAATAGGGGCTTGTGGGCTTTGGGCCAAGTGAAGCGACCTGAACTACACAGAGATATTCTTGACTTGTTAACCAGTCAAGCCAGTAAATCTATGTATTTAACATTTTGTGGGTAGATAACTGGGACATCATGTAAACAACAGAAATAAGAGACCTTCAGAAACATCTGAAGAGAGTAACTGGAGGTGACAGCTCTTTTGCTCAAGACTTCAGTCCTTTTGCATTTACAAGGAATCCCCCAGGATTTGGCAGAATCCCTTCTCTCGTGCAGATCCTTTCTTTAGGCCATCAGATATCTCCTCCATACAGTTCACTGTGCCATCTGGTACCTGGATGACACACAGCATTTTCCTTGCCATTCCTTTAGGTTCAGTCAATTAAATTACATTTCTGCCTCTCTAACTATTATTGTACATTAAAATAGGCAAAAATAGATATTCTCCAAATTTGGAAGGCTTGAAATTATATAATTTAAAATCATAAGCTGTATGACATAGAGAGAGTCACCTTGGTAAACCTTGGATACACTCTCACAAAATATACACAGTCCTCCTTTATAGCAGATATAAAATACTAAGAAAAGGCTTTATTACTACCAATTTAAGAAAATATTTCATGGTATTATGTCAAGGACCTTTTTAAAAAGTCCAATTTTAAATAGGAGTCTCAAATCAAAGTAGGTTTAACACTTGACCCAGCTGCTTCTTATACTGGTAACTCCATATAACAGGCTTTCTATAAACACTGTTCTAGCAATAGTTATTGATTCATCCAAACAAAGCTGAGAATGACCAACCATTTAAAATAATGTCATCAGTTAATGGTATTCCTATCTACTTCCCACTTACCAAGAGTATTATATGTTTCAAGAGTCATATCCTATATTCACATCAATTCTCATGATGATCCTGCAAACAGTATTATTGTGAATCTATATAACAGATTAAGGAAACTTTACTTCAGAGAAACAAAGTAACTTGCCCAAGATCACAGGGTTATGATTAGAAGAAAAAGAATCCAAATCCAAAGAAATTAAGCACACAAACACACAGCTGCTCTACAGCACTAAAATGAAAAGAGTTATCTGACATAAACTGAACATCAAGGATTTTCCTATGAAAGTTCCTAATGTTTCATAGTCATTATCCCATTTAATGGCTCAAAATAAATATGGATTATTAGCTAAGTATTATAATTCCTGTTTTTACTCATCACAGGTAGTTAAACCTAGGTCTTTCCAAAGCTTGTGCTTCTTCTATCATGCTGTCTACCTTATAATAATTATAAAATTATAAATATTATAAATATCATAATTATAATTGTAATTATTTTATAATAACATAATTCTAAAAATAATAAGAATGTTTCACATTCTTTTACATTCACTGTTTCACATCCTACAAATTCAAGAAAACTAATAACAGGCACAGCGATTTAAATGGATTGAGAAGATACTACTATACTGAAAATTTAACTGCTATAATTATAATATCTTAAAATCATTTTATCCTTTTAGGACTGTGTTCACCCATCAGTAAGGCTCCTACCAAGTTGACAATGTCTATACTTTTAAGTTACATGAGCCAAGACATGGAAGCAACCTAAACGTCCATCAGCAGAGGAACGGATAAAGAAGATGTGGTACATATATACAATGGGATATTACTCAACCATTAAAAAGAATGAAATAAAGCCATTTGCAGCAATGGTAAACAGATCTATGTATTGTCATAATGAGTGAAGGAAGTCAGACAGAAAAGGAGAAATATTGTTTGACATCCCATATATGTGGTATCTAAAAAAACACAAATGAACTTATTTACAAAACAGAGACAGATGCACAGAACAAATTTACAATTGCTGGGGGAATGGAGGGAAGGGATAGTTAGGGAGTTTGGGATGGACACATACACACTGCTATCTTTAAAATGGATCCCCAACAAGGACCTACTGTCTAGCACATGGATCTGTGTTCAGTGTAATGTGGCAGCCTGGGAGAGAGAAGAGTCTGTGGAAAACTGGATACCTTTCTATGTACGGCTGAGTCCCTCCACTGTTCACTTGAATCACAACAATGTTAGTCAGCTGCACCCCAACACAAAATAAAAAGTTTTAAATACAGGAGCCTAATTAAATATAATTAAGAACACAAATGAATGGTCAAGATGGTAAGTACTATGGAACATCACCGCAATTAGAAAGATAAAATGGTTGACAATCAATATTAGATAATTCTTTACACTAATATGAGCTAGGAGTTCACTCTTGAAAGGTGAGGAAGCTTTGTTTAGTGGAATCAAGGGGCTTTGAAAGCTATGAAGGGAAACAATTTTTTTTTTGAATTAATGTTTTGGGGGTAGAAAGATTATAAGCATGAAGTTACTGTGATAAGATACAAGATTTTGATAAGATAAAATAAGCACTCAAAAAAACCATGGAATGATTCAGCAATGAATGCTGTGAAGCCAGAATGTAATGATTGCATTCTGTCCTGAACACCTGAGTGTCCTGAAAGCTTTAGATCAGAAGGTTATAGTTATTGCTTGTAACTATAATAAAAGTAATAGCTTTTGAAAACCCAGTTAATTCAAATATGTGTTATTTTCTCTCAAATATATGGAGAAATATTTGGACTTTATAACATCCTAGTAAAAGTCTGATTACATTTCCAAATGTTTCTCTCACATACCAAAAAATTATAATAAAAATCTAATGTGTAAGCAACAAGTAACTTACTACATATCAGTTCAGATCAGTTCAGTTGTTCACTCGTGTCCGACTCTTTGCGATCCCATGAATCGCAGCACGCCAGGCTTCCCTGTTCATCACCATCTCCTGGAGTTCACTCAGACTCACATCCATTGAGTCCATGATGCCATCCAGCCATCTCATCCTCTGTCGTCCCCTTCTCCTCCTGCCCCCAATCCCTCCCAGCATCAGAGTCTTTTCCAATGAGTAAATTCCTCACATGAGGTGGCCAAAGTAATGGAGTTTCAGCTTTAGCATCATTCCTTCCAAAGAAATCCCAGGATTGATCTCCTTCAGAATGGACTGGCTGGATCTCCTTGCAGTCCAAGGGACTCTCAAGAGTCTTCTCCAACACCACAGTTCAAAAGCATCAATTCTGTGCTCAGCTTTCGTCACAGTCAAATTCTCACATCCATACATGACCACTGGAAAAACCATAGCCTTGACTAGACGGATATTTGTTGGCAAAGTAATGTCTCTACTTTTCAATATGCTATCTAGGTTGGTCATAGCTTTCCTTCCAAGGAGTAAGCATCTTTTAATTTCATGGCTGCAATCACCATCTGCCGTGATTTTGGAGCCCAAAAAATAAAGTCTGACACTGTTTCCCCATCTATTTGCCATGAAGTGATGGGACCGGATGCCATGATCTTCGTTTTCTGAATGTTGAGCTTTAAGCCAACTTTTTTACTCTCCTCTTTCACTTTCATCAAGAGGNGCCATTCTCCCATATCATCCCACCCTTGCCCTCTTCCACACAGTCCAAAAGACTGTTGTATATATCTGTGTCTCTTTTGCTGTCTCGCATACAGGGTTATCGTTAAGATGTGTATAAGAGACAGGGCCGCACCCCGCCCTCTCCCGACGCGCCGGCCTCGCCCACGTCCCCTGCCCCGTCCCCCACCGCCTCCCCTCCCGGACCCAAGCCTTTCTCCTGCTCCCACTGTGGCCTGAGCTTCGGCTGGAAGAAGAACCTCGCCACGCACCAGCGCCTGCACAGCGGCGAGGAGCGACCTTTCGGGTGCGACGAGTGCGCGCTGGGCGCCCCGGTGGACCCCGCGGCCCCCGAGCCCTTGGCCTGCGCGCCCCGAGGCACTCCAGCGCTCCCGGGCACTCCGGCCGGCGAGCGGTCCTTCCTCTGCCCCGAGTGCGGGCGCAGCTTCGCCCACGGGCAGCACCTGGCGCGACACCGGCGGGTGCACACGGGCGAACGGCCCTTCGCCTGCGCGCAGTGTGGCCGCTGCTTCGGCTCGCGGCCCAACCTGGTGGCCCACTCCAGAGCCCACAGCGGCGCCAGGCCTTTCGCCTGCGCGCAGTGCGGCCGCCGCTTCAGCCGCAAGTCGCACCTGGGTCGCCACCAGGCGGTGCACACGGGCAGTCGGCCCCACGCCTGCGCCGTGTGCGCCCGCAGCTTCAGTTCCAAGACCAACCTGGTCCGCCACCAGGCGGTGCACACCGGCTCCCGCCCCTTCCCCTGTCCGCAGTGCGGCAAGAGCTTCAGCCGCAAGACCCACCTGGTGCGACACCAGCGCATCCATGCAGGAGCCGCCCACCCGGCCTCCGGATCTGACCTCTCGAGCCCAGCCTGGCCCACGGCCACCGACGTGACCGCACCCGCGCTCTTCTTCTGAGCTTGTAGAAGGACCCGGCCTTTCCCTTCTTTTGCTCCCTGGTTCCAGAGACCCATGCCAGACATCTCCTGGGCACCGTGGCCTGGATTGCCAGTGGCCATTTCCCTCTCTTCTCCATCCTGCTGGGGAGAAGTCTGGAAAGTATACCTGGCTTTGACCTGTGTCAGAGACAGGGCTAAGAGTAAACCCTTGATGGGAACAGTTTAGGCCTGAGTCCTTGGAAATCTCCCACTAAGAGACCCCATGGGAAAGATGATGTTTCCTGGACCACTCCCGACCAAGGACTGAGTCCGGAACCTCTACAGGGGCAGGGAAAGAATGGGGATCTGTGTACTGAAAGTTTCATTAAAATTACAATCCGAAGGTTCTGGGGCTGTGGAATGAGTTGGGGATGGAACCCCTGACTTTTGTCACCCACCTTTTACTGTAGTCCACACACAGACACTCCCCATCCTATCTGGGCGAGTTCAATTTAGCCAGCTGCCAATAATGGGCTTTCTCGAATCAAAATATGATACAGCTAATTGCTGAATTGCTCTCTTGCTCCCTGACCTTAGCTCAAATCTGACATGGAAGAAGCATCGGTATACATTTCTCATGCCAGGGGTCGAAGGCTAAACCATAGGGAAGACAAAGAGAGGAAGCAGGGTGCCCCTGGCCGTTACCATGGAGACAGGGTGCCACCGAAGTCTCTGGGGCTCCAGGGCTCTGCCTGGGTTTGCAGCTTTCCCAAGGGAATCTCAGAACAACAGCCCCACCTGCCACTCTGCCTGGCAGCAGGGGGAAGGATGTGAGTGACAGATGAAGGTTCCTGTAAGTTCTCTTTATGATGGCAGCTTGATCCAGACATCTCTAGCTGAGCTGCCCCAGCCGAGGCCAACAGGAGAGCTGAGTGACCAAGAGGGGTAGGATGATGGGGCAACGTGTTGAACTTGGAGTGAGAAGTCTTACACTTGACCTTTTCTCAGTCTCTTTAGGACTTGGAGCAAAGCCCTTCATTTTCCTGGGTCTCTGCCTTCTCATTATAATAAGATTGTTGATGTTGATGAGGACTGAGGCTCTTTTCTAATTCTAATGTCACGATCAGCAAGGTAGCACTAGTGGTAAAGAATCTGCCTGCCAATGCAGGAGACATGAGACATGGGTTCGATTCTTGTCTAGGGAAGATTCCCCTGGAGGAGGAAATGGCAACCCACTCCAGTATTCTTGCCTGGAGAATCCCATGGAGAGAAGAGTCTAGTGGGTCTATAGGGTCACAAAGAAGCAACTTAGCACAAAAGTTTCAGAATAACCCTAGCAAATATTTACTGGGTGCCAACATTGTTCTAGAGGATGAGATGGTTGGATGGCATCACCGACTTGGTGGACGTGAGTTTGAGCAAGCTCTGGGAGTTGGGGATGGACAGGGAAGCCTGGCATGTTGCAGTCCATGGGGTCACAAAGAGTCGGACATGACTGAAGTGAACTACTTTGTGCCGAGTCCTGCACTAGGCATGGGCAACAATAGTAAGCAAGACAGACAGGCCCCTGCCCTCACAGAGCTTACAGGAAACAGGAGGATTGTGGGGCTAGGGCCAGCACAGAGGGCTTTGCGAATGGCGCCCAAAATATAGGAAAAGTCAAGGGAGGTTCACAGGTTGAAGACACATCTAGAGGGAGCCCTGAGGATGGGCGCAGGCAGCAAGTGACGAACTCCTCCTCCTGGTCCTTTTCTAGGGTTCCCACCTCCTTCTTATCCCAGTCTTGTAACTACAGTTTTTTTTATTATTATTTTTTTTTACTTTACAATATTGTGTTGGTTTTGCCATACATCAACATGAATCCACCACAGTATACACGTGTTCCCCATCCTGAACCCCCCTCCCACTTCCCTCCCCATACCATCCCTCTGGGTCATCCCAGTGCACCAGCCCCAAGCATCCTGTATCATGCATCAAACCTGGACTGACGATTCGTTTCATATATGATATTATACATGTTTCAATGCTATTCTCCCAGATCATCCCACCCTCNAAGGCTTTCTTATCTCTCCTTGCTATTCTTTGGAACTCTGCATTCAGATGCTTACATCTTTCCTTTTCTCATTTGCTTTTCGCCTCTCTTCTTTTCACGGCTATTTGTAAGGCTTTCCTAGACTACATACACATCGAATATGGTGGCACCACTATAATTCTTACTAATTTATAAGATAATGCATAAATGATACTTTTTAAAACAGAACACAACATATTCAGATATCCCTTCTTTGTTGCATCATACATTCTTTACCGAATTCCAAGCTCTATCAAGTGTAAATCAACAATAAATTAAAATTTACATTATCTCCCTTCAAAAATGAAGTACAGTTAGCCCTTGAACACAGGTTTTATCTGCAAAGGATCCACTTATACACAGTTTTTCAACAGGAAATGGTATAGTTCTTGCTACAGTGCTATACAATCCACAGTTGGTTGAACCAACAGACAAGGAGGACGAACTATAAACTACATGTGGATTTTCAGTTTTGTGGAGGGTCAGTGCCTCTAATACCCATGTTGTCCAAAGATCAACTGTATAAATAAAATGGGGCAATTCAAAATCTATGATATTAATTTTATGCCATGTGTCAGTTGTTCTAAAAAGAAAGCTTTTTCTGGGATCGAATCTTTGCAATAAATTTTACAATAAATTTGCTCAAAATCATCTGGTTTTTTTAGACAAAAATGACACCTTTAAAATATCAAGGTTTTCAATTATGAATATATTTCATTATTTAATATCTTCCTAAATTTTTCTCAAAGCTTTATAATCTCAAGTACAGAGTCCTTTAGTAATTTTTGCTAAATATCTAAACAACTTTGTTGATGCTATTGCAAATAATATTTTATTACATTTTCTCTTTGTTGNATGACACCTTTAAAATATCAAGGTTTTCAATTATGAATATATTTCATTATTTAATATCTTCCTAAATTTTTCTCAAAGCTTTATAATCTCAAGTACAGAGTCCTTTAGTAATTTTTGCTAAATATCTAAACAACTTTGTTGATGCTATTGCAAATAATATTTTATTACATTTTCTCTTTGTTGATACACAAGAATATATTAAGATTTTTATAGTTTTTGTATTCAGCAACTGTGCTAAATTCACTTATAAATTCTAAGAGCTTACAACTTATTTCCAATTTTTTACATATAAAAACATGTCAATTGTGAATACAATTTTATCTCCTTTTTTGTAACTCATAATATTTTTATCTGATAATGCAATCTTTGGAATATTGCTCCTATGTTTATGACAAAAATTAGCCTGTAATTTTTTTCTTCTAAAGTCCTTGTCAGATATTTACTAAACATTTACACTGCCTTCATAGGATAATTGGAAATTTGTTCTATTTTCTGGAAAAATGTGTTTAGTCGCTCAGTTGTGTCCAACTTTGCAACCCCATGGACTGCAGCATGCAGGCCTCCCTGTCCATCACCAACTCCCAGAGTTTACTCAAACTCATGTCCTTTGAGTCAGTGATGCAATTCAACCCTCTCGTCCTCTGTTGTCCCTTTCTCCTCCCGCCTTCAATCTTTCCCAGCATCAGGTCTTTTCAAATGAGTCAGTTCTTCTCATCAGGTGGCCAAAGTATTGGAATCTCAGCTTTAGCATCAGTCCTTAGATGAATATTCAGGACTGATTTCATTTAGGATAGACTGGTTGGATCACAAGGGACTCTTGAGAGTCTTCTCCAACACCACAGTTCAAAAGTATCAATTCTTTGGCACTCAGCTTTCTTTATAGTCCAACTCTCACATCCACACATGACTACTGGAAAAACCATAGCCTTGACTAGACGGAACTTTATTGGCAAAGTAATGTCTGCTTTTTAATATCCTGTGTAGGTTGGTCATAACTTTACTTTCAAGGAGTGTCTTTTAATTTCATGGCTGCCATCACCATGAAATTAACGTTATTTAATGTAAATTGACATTATTTCTTTTTAATGGTTTTGTAAAACTCACTGGTAAAAGCCAAATGCTTTTGTAGTAGTAAATTCTGTTAGATTCATGTCTTAAATGTATAGACTACTTTTCTTAGTTGTATTTGCTTATGAATGTGTTCACTTGATCTAAATTTAAGTCTTCTAGCATAAAGCTGTAGACTGAATGTTTTGTGTTCCCTCCAAAACTCATACTGAAGCTTTAACCCCCAATGTGATAGTATTAGGAGGCAGGGTCTGTGGGAGGTAAATAGGTTTAGATAAAATCGTGAGAGTGAAGTCCCCATGATGAGATTAGTGCCCTCATAAAAAGAGAAGAAGACACCAGATTTTCCTCTCTCATCCATGTAAGTATTCTGCAAGCCCAGAGGAGAGCCCTTATCCGGGAAATATATCTCTTAGCATCTTGATCTTGGACTTCCCAGCTTCCAGAACTGTGAGAAATACACTGTGTTTAATCCACCCAGGCTACAGTACTTCATTATAGGGCTTCCCTGGTGACTCAGACAGTGAAGAATCTGCCTGCAATTCGGAAAACCCAGGTTCGATTCCAGGGTCCAGAAGATCCCTTGAAGAAAGGAACGGCTATTCACTCCAGTAATCTTGCCTGGAGAATTCCATGGACAGAGGAGCCTGGGAGGCCACAGTCCATGGGATCACAAAGAGACGAACATGACAGCAACTAACACTTTCACTTTAAGATGACCAACAAAGTGATTTACAACATCTCACTGCAATGTCTATGAGCTGCGCCAATGTTCTCTTTTCATTTCTGATGATAATTACTTGGAGCCGTCAATATTTTTCATGTTGAATTTTGCCAAGGTTATATCAACTTTATTAGCATTTTCAAAAGAAAGTTTTATTGACTCTATCATAGGCTCATTTTTTAAGTCCTTACTATTTTTAAATCCTTACTATTTTCTTCAATATCTTCTTCATTCCACTATCTTTGGGTTTAATTCACTGTTATAATTTCTTACAAAAGACGCTTAAATAGGGGGCTCTCTGCTTTTCCTTTTTTCTAATACAGTCAACCCTTGAACAATACAGGTTTAAACTGTGAGAATCCATTTACAGATGGAGTCTTTCCATATATACATTCTACAGTATTACACAACTGTGACCGGTCAAATCTGCTGAGGCAGAATCTCAGACACAGAAGGTCAACTGTAAAGTTCTCCATAAATTTTACACTGTGTGGAAGGTGAGGTTCCAGCCCCTGTGTTGTTGAAGGATCAAAACTTAAGGCTCTAAATTTTCCACTAATAACAGCTTAATCGATACATTAAACTTTGTGGTATTTTTCAGTTTAAATTATTTCATTTTCATTTTTCTCACTGTATGCACCTCTAATTTCCACTGTGATTTCTCATTTGACCCATGGGTTAATTTTTATTGTTTTTATTAGTCTGCTATTGTGCAATGAGTGGTCAAAAATTTAGCAGCCTAAAACACCAACTAATTAATTCACAATTCCATAAGGCAGACAGGAAAGAGAAAGAAAGTGCAAGGCAGAGCATGCCCAAGGGAGCTCACACATAGAGAAATGATAAAGCAACAGGGGCAAGATGTAAAAAATCAGTGAAATGCTGATCTGCCTGAAACACAGATGGAAGTTATATGTACTATTCTTACAGCTTTTAAGGGAGTCCCTGGTATCTCCACTGGTAAAGAATCCACCTGCAATGCAGGAGACCCCAATTCAATCCCTGGGTCAGGAAGATCCCCTGAAGAAGATCCCAGGAAGCCCACTACAGTATTCGTGCGCTTCCCTGATGGCTCAGCTGGTAAAGAATCCATCTGCAATGTGGGAGTCCTGGGATTCTATCCCTGCGTTGGGAAGATTCCCTGGAGAAGGGAACGGCTACCCACTCCAGTATTCCAGCCTGGAAAATTCCTTGCGGTCGCAAAGCATTGGACACAACCGAGTGACTTTCACTCAGTCTGCATAAAGACAGATGGATCTTATATGCACTATTCTTACATCTTTTAAGTTTGAAAGTATATTAAAATAAATATTCAAATCCCCAAAACAAACAATACACAATTAAAAATAAATTTATATACACATAGTCAGAAGCTTTAAAATTCATCTAAAGTTTTAATTATGTGAGGTGATGGATCTGTTACCTAATCTTATTGTGGTAATCATTTCACAATACATACAACCAACAAATATGATTGTATTTGGTGTACAATTTAAAATGTTTTATGTCAATTATATCTTTCTTTCACTCACTTTATTTTTTTAATTTAACTTTATTTTAATTGGAGGTTAATTACTTTACAATATTGTATTGGTTTTGCCATACATCAAGTAAATTCTCCTCTATTCATTAAAGATCAACTGAGCAAAACATAAATAAGGGTCTAGATTCAAGTCAATGTGACATAATAATGAACAAAGTGAATCTTTTATCATGTGGTTTCTGTATTGCCTGCTGGTCTCAGTAATTCTCACTTATATTCTACACAGAGATCTGTCCCAGCTGGCCACTTTCTTACAGTTTTTACAGTCCATATCAACGTCCTTTACCACCAACAATGATAAATTTTCTGCCTGGTTGTGGTCATTTAAAGTCTAAACTAGGTTCAACTGGTTCTCAACCATGGTTGCACATAAGAAACAACTCTCAGTATCCTTTCTGCTTTGCGTTATATTTTTAAAATACATGTGTATAACTCAACCAACAAGGTTCTTGCCTCTATTTTTTGAAGCTCCAAAAGTGATTCTGATGCTCAGCCAGGGTGATCATCTCAGCTTACTCACTGCACTAATTTGCTATATTGTGAGATTTATAAAGATTTCTGTATCTTTAAAAATACACAAATTATCTACTATAGTTGGTTAATTCCCCCAAAGTGGTGCAAATCTTTTTGAATATAATCATTTGCGGGTATTTTTTCAGTTTTCTATCATGTGCATATTGTGGTCATTGGAGAATGCAAAGGTGAGTGAGAAAAAAAGGTGCTGTGTTACTCATTTCCCTTTGATATTTGGGGTGTGAAACTTTTAAAGAAACCCAAATCCACCCAACTCCTGCACTGATCTGCATGACTCACTGGGGTTTACAATTTAGCCATGTCTTGCTCAATACTGTAAAGGCAATACCGTAAGAATAAAATGCCATGTTTATATTTCAATTACAGGTATGAGTCACTTTTTGGTGTTTGATATTGGTGAAATTACTGAGGCAAATGCAGTTTTTCAAAATTTTACACCAATTTTATATCTAAGCATTTTACATGTATGAAATGAGAAAGAGGACTAACAATTTCTATGTAAAGCCATTTTTTTCTATTAATATAAGGAGTCTATTCTGCACTTAGTCACTTCAGTTGTGTCTGACACTTTGTGACCCCATGGACTGTAGCCCTCCAGGTTCCTCTGGCCATGGGATTCTCCAGGCAGGAATACTGGAGTGGGATCCCATGCCCTCCTCCAGGGGATCTTTCTGACCCAGGGATCAAACTCGCATCTCCTGCGTCTCTTGCACTGCAAGTGGATTCTTTACCACTGAGCCATCAGGAAAGCCCAATATAAGGAGTTTATAAGTATCTAAAAGAAGACATGGGAATAATAAAAGATCCTATAGGAGGATTAATGAAGACTGTATGAGTTAACATATGTAAAGTTATGCAGAATGCTTTGTACAAGTACTTCCCCAAATAAATATTCACAGAATAAATGCTTTTATGGTCATATACATTCAGTAAGATATAAATTAAGACTCCTTTTATCTTATCAAAATATAGTGATAGTGAAGTTGCTCTCTGACTCTTTGCAACCCCATGGACTGTAGCCTACTACGCTCTTCCGTCCATGGGATTTTCCAGGCAAGAGTACTGGAGTGGATTGCCATTTCCTTTTCCAGAGGATCTTCCTGACCCAGGGATTGAACCCTGGTCTCCCGCACTGTAGGCAGACACTTTACCATCTGAGTCACCAGAAAGTTCCTATATGGCCTACCTCTAATTCCACATAGTATCTTGCTGTCTTCACCTTTCAGAATTTAATAAACAATTCCTATCAACTTTGCCCCTCTTTTTTTCAAATTTCAAAGTTTCACCAAATATGCAATAGTTCTGTGTGGTAATGGAATACATATCTTTTTTATTTTTTTTGTCCATGCCACGGAGCATGCAGAATCTTAGTTCCCTGATCAAAGATCAAACCCAGGGATCCAGGAGTGATAGCACAGAGTCCTAACCAGTGGATCACCAGGGAAGTCCTGGAATACACATCTTAAGTAATAAATAGTACCCTGTTTTCACCACTGAAATCTTCTAAAGTTAAAATAGATACTTTCTAATTCTAATTATTCATGTCTTAATTTGTCCGCCAGACCTAGACTAAAGCATCTTGTGTTTGTGCTCAGTGGCTCAATCATGTCCAACTCTTTACAACCCCGTGGACTGCAGCCCACCAGGCTTCTCTGCACATGCAATTCTTCAAGCAAGAATACTGGAGTGGGTTGCCAGTTCCTATTCTAGGGGACCCTCTCTAACCAGGGATTGAACCCATGTCTCCTGCATCAGCAGGATTCTTTGCCACTGTGCCACCTGGGAAGCCCCATGTTAAAGCATCTTATATGATTTCTATTAATGATTCCACAACCACACACTGACAACCTTAACTGACAATGTTGATGTACTTAAGATCTTTATCAACAAAAATCATCTGCTATGACAGACTTGTGCCATGCAGATGGAAGGCTAAAATGAGAAGGAATGTAGCTATAGGAACAGAACTCAAACTGTACCTCCTCAAATCCACATTTATTCTAGTATTCCTAAACTCAGGAAGAGGGGAGCAAATGCACATATTTTAAATTCACTTTTTTCAGGAAGCACAAAACACTTTCTCAACATAATGTGATTAATCTTTATTATTTCTCAATGCAAACAAAGTATTTAACAACTTCCTTGAGGTTAATGATGAAATCAAAAGAAAAACAGAAGCCTTTAGAATTCTTAATCTACTGTTCTAACTATTAATAAAGCACTTCTTAGAAGTTTTTAGAGGTTAAAATAAAAACAATAGCACTGAGGGAAAAAACCATAAAATCATTTGACTTCCCAGAATCATAAAAACACTCACACAAGAATCTATTCTTTGTTCTCTCCCCCCAAACGACCTAAGGATAAATTGGAAAACCATTGAAATTAAATCATACCTGACCAGTCAACTTGATGACTAATATTATTCTGAGTTTCAATCTTCATACTGCTGCTGCTGCTGCTAAATTGCTTCAGTCATGTCCGACTCTGTGCATCCCCATAGACGGCAGCCCACTGGGCTCCCCCGTCCCTGGGATTCTCTAGGCAAGAACACTGGAGTGGGTTGCCATTTCCTTCTCCAATGCATGAAAGTGAAAAGTCAAAGTGAAGTCGTTCAGTCGTGTCCAACTCTTAGCGACCCCATGGACTGCAGCCTACCAGGCTCCTCCGTCCATGGGATTCTCCAGGCAAGAGTACTACCCACTTTTATTAACAACTTTTAAAAAATCTTTCTAAAAGACACCTGTGCCACATGAGGAAATATTTTGATATCTAAACCAGTAGGGTACATTCCCCTAAAAAATCATTTTAAACATGTACACGAATTTATACTGAATAATTTGATTTATATATCACATTTGGTGTCACACAGCTCTCAAATGGACTTAATATAAAAAACTAGAACATAACTTGGAAATCAATAGGTTAGTATAAAAGCTGTAAGCATTAATTAACAAACTCAAAATTTTCAGTTTGAGTGGAATCTTCCTCCCCATGCATGACAACTTCTAAATGGCCAAAGTATACGTATGATTGCCAATAATTAATAATAATGCCAAAAATAATGTGAAACTTGATTTTACTTTACTGGCTATGGTGATTAACTTTGTCAACTTGATGGGGTCATAGGATCCCCAGATATTTGGTCACACATAATTTGGGTGTTTGCTGTGGGTATTTTTAGATGAGTTTAACATTTATATCTGTAAACTAAGTAAAGCAGATGGCTCTCCCTAATATGGGTGGGCATCATCCAATCACTTGAAGATCCAAATAAAACAAAAGGTTGACCCTCCCACCAAGTAAGAAACGAATCTCCTGTGTAACAGCTTTACACTGAAACCTGGCTCTTTATGATTCCACACAAGTCTGCTGGCCTTTGGACTTGGACTGGGATACTGGCTTTGTAGATTTTGGACTTGTCAGTCTTGATAACCTATAATCATGTAACCCAATTCCTTACTGTGTGTATACACATCTCATTTATTGTGTTTCTCTGAAGAACTCTTAATACACTGGCAAGAAAGCATTTTAAGCATTTTTCAAAAGATAATTCAGTACTATAAAGTCCTCACTAGAGGATTCCCATTCCTTTTATGATCACCCCCAACCCCTTAGGTTTTACAGCTTATTCTTCAGTCAGTAAATCATAGCACCTCCAATTCCCTGGACACATCACAATNGAACTCAAACTGTACCTCCTCAAATCCACATTTATTCTAGTATTCCTAAACTCAGGAAGAGGGGAGCAAATGCACATATTTTAAATTCACTTTTTTCAGGAAGCACAAAACACTTTCTCAACATAATGTGATTAATCTTTATTATTTCTCAATGCAAACAAAGTATTTAACAACTTCCTTGAGGTTAATGATGAAATCAAAAGAAAAACAGAAGCCTTTAGAATTCTTAATCTACTGTTCTAACTATTAATAAAGCACTTCTTAGAAGTTTTTAGAGGTTAAAATAAAAACAATAGCACTGAGGGAAAAAACCATAAAATCATTTGACTTCCCAGAATCATAAAAACACTCACACAAGAATCTATTCTTTGTTCTCTCCCCCCAAACGACCTAAGGATAAATTGGAAAACCATTGAAATTAAATCATACCTGACCAGTCAACTTGATGACTAATATTATTCTGAGTTTCAATCTTCATACTGCTGCTGCTGCTGCTAAATTGCTTCAGTCATGTCCGACTCTGTGCATCCCCATAGACGGCAGCCCACTGGGCTCCCCCGTCCCTGGGATTCTCTAGGCAAGAACACTGGAGTGGGTTGCCATTTCCTTCTCCAATGCATGAAAGTGAAAAGTCAAAGTGAAGTCGTTCAGTCGTGTCCAACTCTTAGCGACCCCATGGACTGCAGCCTACCAGGCTCCTCCGTCCATGGGATTCTCCAGGCAAGAGTACTACCCACTTTTATTAACAACTTTTAAAAAATCTTTCTAAAAGACACCTGTGCCACATGAGGAAATATTTTGATATCTAAACCAGTAGGGTACATTCCCCTAAAAAATCATTTTAAACATGTACACGAATTTATACTGAATAATTTGATTTATATATCACATTTGGTGTCACACAGCTCTCAAATGGACTTAATATAAAAAACTAGAACATAACTTGGAAATCAATAGGTTAGTATAAAAGCTGTAAGCATTAATTAACAAACTCAAAATTTTCAGTTTGAGTGGAATCTTCCTCCCCATGCATGACAACTTCTAAATGGCCAAAGTATACGTATGATTGCCAATAATTAATAATAATGCCAAAAATAATGTGAAACTTGATTTTACTTTACTGGCTATGGTGATTAACTTTGTCAACTTGATGGGGTCATAGGATCCCCAGATATTTGGTCACACATAATTTGGGTGTTTGCTGTGGGTATTTTTAGATGAGTTTAACATTTATATCTGTAAACTAAGTAAAGCAGATGGCTCTCCCTAATATGGGTGGGCATCATCCAATCACTTGAAGATCCAAATAAAACAAAAGGTTGACCCTCCCACCAAGTAAGAAACGAATCTCCTGTGTAACAGCTTTACACTGAAACCTGGCTCTTTATGATTCCACACAAGTCTGCTGGCCTTTGGACTTGGACTGGGATACTGGCTTTGTAGATTTTGGACTTGTCAGTCTTGATAACCTATAATCATGTAACCCAATTCCTTACTGTGTGTATACACATCTCATTTATTGTGTTTCTCTGAAGAACTCTTAATACACTGGCAAGAAAGCATTTTAAGCATTTTTCAAAAGATAATTCAGTACTATAAAGTCCTCACTAGAGGATTCCCATTCCTTTTATGATCACCCCCAACCCCTTAGGTTTTACAGCTTATTCTTCAGTCAGTAAATCATAGCACCTCCAATTCCCTGGACACATCACAATCCTTGTGCTTAAAGTTCATGATCCCCCTGCCTGCAGTGCCATTACATTTCCTTGTCTGATTCTCCAGTAAGGGCTACCACAAGTATCACCTGCACTAGTAACTATAGGCAAATGTTTCAGATGTATTTTGGTGGTAAGAGAAAAAAAGGGGAGATAGTAACAGAATCACCAGGAAGACGTTTTTGAAACTACAGTTCCGCATCTCCAAACCTCCAGTTCTGATACATGAAGATATCTCTCTCAAACACATATAACCACACAACTAGGATCCTCCTCATATCTAAGTATGAATCACCACATTGCTGAATCTAAGTGTGCCTGGGGAAAGGTCTCTCACCATAAAGTTTCCAAACAGGAAAGAAATCTACATGTACTGTGACCCTAGTAAATCTATCCACAAAGCATATGGTCAGGTGGTACACACCAAGAGAGCCATATCAGTTCCTTATAGTCAGCCATTATTCTGGTGGTCAGTGCATTCATTTTGATTATTCTATTCATGCCACTCTATACTTATCTGTAGTATTGCATTGCTTTTTATTACAGTAATACTTTATACATTATTTCACTTAATCATCCCAAAAACCAAGGAGAGCAATTCCCCATTTTACAGATGAGTTAAATGAGGTTATAAAGCCAGTTAAGTTGCCCAAGATCATACTGCCATGCACTTCAAGCTTTCTAACTCAAATCTATGGAAGGTAGTATCCTAAATGATATTTCTCTCTCTTATACTGTTTTACATTTATTTTGCCTTCATTATTGTTTTTACATTGGGTTATATTATTTATTTGTTCCTTTCTCCCCAAAATCACAAACTCCTGACTCTGTAACTTACTATTTTCCAACACCAACGCCAGGTTTTAGCACAGGGCACCAAGAAGGTACTGAACACTGATTAGCTTCCAAGCCCTGTGTGAGGATCATAACCAAGACACGTTAATGGTGTCAACTGTGTCATGCTCAAAATGTATCTGTTGGAGCTCTAAGTCCCAGTTCCTCAGATTGTGGCTGTATTTAGAGATATGAACTCTAAGAGGAATTAAGAGTGATCAATTAAAATGAAGACATTAGGGTTAGCACTAATCCAATATGACTGGTGTCTTTGTAAAAAAACAAAGAAGAAGAAGAAATCTGCACACAGACATGCACAGAGGGAAGGCCCTGTGAAGACACAGGGAGAAGATGCTAGGCCATCCACAAGTCAAACACACAAGCCTCAGAAAAGCCTATCCTGCCAAAATCATGACCTCAGACTTCCAGCCTCCAGAATTTCTGTTCATTTCAAGTTCATTTCTGTTGTTCAGGCCACCCAGTGTTTGTACTTTATTATGGAAGCCCTAGAAAACTAATATACAAATTCTCTGTCTTAAATCTATTGAATAAAAATTACCTTTGTTGGCCATATCTCATCTCATTTTTTAGACCAAGATGCAATACAAATTTGCAAATATAAAGTAGTAACTAGATACCTAGAATGAGAGATCAGAAATTATATCAGGAGAATCTAACTTTAGAGAAATGAATTTAAAAGTTGCTGCATTTTTTAATTTCTATCTCTAAAGTTAGATTCAATATACAAGCAGCTCATGCAGCTCAATACCAGAAAAACAAAAAACCCAAATAAAAAATGTGCAAAAGACCTAACCAGATATTTCTCTGAAGAAGACATACAGATGGCCAACAAACACATGAAAGGATGCTCAACATCGCTCATTACTAGAGAAATGCAAGTGAAAACTACAATGAAATATCATCTCACACAAGTCAGAAAGGCCATCATCAAAAAATCTACAAACAATAAATGATGGAAAGGGTGTAGAGAAAAGGGAACCCTCTTGCACAGATAGTGGGAATGTAAATTGATACAGCCACTATGGACAACAGCATGGAGATTCCTTTAAAAATAGGAATAAAACTACCATATGACTCAGCAATACCACTACTGGGCATATATCCTAAGAAAACCATAACTGAAAAAGACACATGTACCACAACATTCACAGCAGCACTTATTTACAAGAACCAGAACATGGAAGCAATCTAGATGTGCATCAACAGATAAATGAATAAAGAAGTTGTGATACATGTATACAATGGAATATTACTCAGCCATAAAAAGGAATGAACTTGAGTCAGTTCTAATGGATGAACCTAGAGCCTGTTATACAGAACAAAGTAAATCAAAAAGACAAAAACAATTATCATATATTAATACATATAGACAGATTGAGAAAAATGGTACTGATAGACCTATTTGCAAGGCATGAATAAACACACATAGAGAGCAGACTTGTGGACACAGTATGGGAATGAGAGGGTAGGATGAACTGAGAGTGTAGCACTGAAACATGCACATTGTACCATATGTAAAATAACTAGCCAATGGGAAGGTTCTATGTAACACAGGGAGTTCAACGAGATATGGTGACAATCTAGA
>SJYV01052269.1:0-43528 GCA_006410875.1 Neotragus pygmaeus | reverse complement strand
CAAATATAACAGTCTCAAGTTTCAGAAGAAAACATAAAGGAAAATACATATACCTTGGTTTAGGTAGAATGTCCTGAGATATGACAATAGAATCATATGTATAACAGAAGGATAAATTAGAATTTATTAAAACTAACAAAACTTTGCTTTACAAATGATACTTCTAAGAGAAATAAAAAGACAAGGTACAAACTAGGAAAAAACATTTGCGTATCACATACTCAACAATGAATCTGCATCCAGCATATGTAAAAATCTCTCAAAACTCAACAGCAAGATAATAAACAACCCATTTAAAATGAGTGGAAACACTTAAAACAGGTATTTCACCAAAGAGGACCTATCAATGGGCATAAAAGGTACATGAAGATATGAAGTGGGCTTTATTCCAGGGATGCAAGGATTCTTCAGTATTCACAAATCAATGTGATGCATATTAATAAAGCGAAAGATAAAAATCATATGATTATCATAACAGAGACAGAGAAAAGCTTTAACAAAATTCAATACCCGTTTATGATGAAAACTCTCCAGAAAGCAGGCACAGAAGGAACATACCTCAACATAATAAAAGCCATGTACTACAAACCCACAACAAACATTATCCTCAGTAGCAAAACCTTGAAAGCATTTCCTCTAAAATCAAGAACAAGACAAGAGTGTCCACTCTCACACAACAATACAACACAGTTTTGGAAGTCCTAGCCATAGAAATCAGAAAAGAAACAGAAATGAAAGGAATCCAGACTGGAAAAGAATAAGTAGAACTCTCGCTGTTTGCAGATGACATGATTCTCTACATAGAAAATCCTAAAGATACCACCAGAAAATTACTAGAGCTAATCAANCCATAGAAATCAGAAAAGAAACAGAAATGAAAGGAATCCAGACTGGAAAAGAATAAGTAGAACTCTCGCTGTTTGCAGATGACATGATTCTCTACATAGAAAATCCTAAAGATACCACCAGAAAATTACTAGAGCTAATCAATGAATATAGTAAAGTTGTAAGATATAAAATTAATACACAGAAATCCCTTGCATTCCTATACACTAACAATGAAAAAACAAATTAAAGAAACAATCCCATTCACCATTGCAATGAAAAGAATAAAATACTTAGGAATAAATTTTCCTAGGGAAAACCACTAGACCATTCAGGTATGAACTAAATCGAATCCCTTATGATTATACAGTGGAAGTGAGAAATAGATTTGAGGGACTAGATATGATAGAGTGCCTGAAGAGGTTTGTGACATTGTACAGGAGACAGGGATCGAGACCATCCCCATGGGAAAAAAAAAATGCAAAAAAGCAAAATGGCTATGTGGGGAGGCCTTACAAATAGCTGTGAAAAGAAGAGAAGCGAAAAGCAAAGGAGAAAAGGAAAGATACAAGCATCTGAATGCAGAGTTCCAAAGAATAGCAAGGAGAGATAAGAAAGCCTTCAGTGATCAATGCAAAGAAATAGAGGAAAAGAACAGGATGGGAAAGACTAGAGATCTCTTCAAGAAAATTAGAGACACCAAGAGAACATTTCAAGCAAAGATGGGTTCAATAAAGGACAGAAATTGTATGGACCTAACAGAAACAGAAGATATTAAGAAGAGGTGGCAAGAATACACAGAAGAACTGTACAAAAAAGAGCTTCACAACCCAGATAACCACGATAGTGTGATCACTCCCCTACAGCCAGACATTCTGGAATGTGAAGTCAAGTGGGCCTTAGAGGGCATCACTATGAATAAAGCTAGTGGACATGATCGAATTCCAGTTGAGCTATTTCAAATCCTGAAAGATGATGCTGTGAAAGTGCTGCACTCAATATGCCAGCAAATTGGATCATGGAAAAAGCAAGAGAGTTCCAGAAACACATCTATTTCTCCTTTATTGACTAAGCCAAAGCTTTTGACTGTGTGGTCACAATAAACTGTGGAAAATTCTGAAAGAGATGGGAATACCAGACCACCTGACATGCCTCTTGAGAAACCTATATACAGGTCAGGAAGCAACAGTTAGAACTGGACATGGAACAACAGATTGGTTCCAAATAGGAAAAGGAGTACGTCAAGGCTGTATATTGTCACCCTGCTTATTTAACTTCTATGCAGAGTACATCATGAGAAATGCTGGGCTGGAAGAAGCACAAGCTGGAATCAAGATTCCTGGGAGAGCTATCAATAACCTCAGATATGAAGATGACACTACCCTTATGGCAAAAAGTGAAGTGGAACTAAAGAGCCTCTTGATGAAAATGAAAGAGGAGAGTGAAAAAGTTGGCTTAAAGCTCAACATTCAGAAAACTGAGATTATGGCATCTGGCCCTATCACATCATGGGAAATAGAAAGGGAAACAGTGTCAGGTTTTATTTTAGGGGTCTCCAAAATCACTGCAGATAGTGACTGCAGCCATGAAATTAAAAGACGCTTACTCCTTGGAAGGAAAGTTCTGACCAACCTAGACAGTATATTCAAAAGCAGAGACATTACTTTGCCAACAAAAGACCATTTAGTCAAAGCTATGGTTTTTCCAGTAGTCATGTACGGATGTGAGAGCTGGACTATAAAGAAAGTTGATCACCAAAGAATTGATGCTTTTGAATTGTGGTGTTGGAGAAGACACTTGAGAGTCCTTTGAACTGCAAGGAGATCCAATCAGTCCATCCTAAAGGAGATCAGTCCTGGGTGTTCTTTGGAGGGAATGATGCTAAAGCTGAGACTCCAGTACTTTGGCCTCCTCATGGGAAGAGTTGACTCATTGGAAAAGACTCTGATGCTGGGAGGGATTTGGGGCAGGAGGAGAAGGGAATGACAGAGGATGAGTTGGCTGGATCGCATCACTGACTCAATAGACATGAGTGTGAGTGAACTCTGGAAGTTGGTGATGGATATGGAGGCCTGGTGTGCTGCAATTCATGGGATTGCAAAGAGTCAGACACAACTGAGCGACTGAACTGAACTGAAAGAAACGAAAGACTTATATATAGAAAAATAGAAAACACTGATGAGAGAAGTCAAAGACAACACAAAGAGATGAAGAAATATGCCATGCTTGTGGATTAGAAGAATCAATACAGTGAAAATGAGTATACAACACAAAGCAATGTATAGATTCAATGCAATCCCTATCAAGCTACCAACAGTATTTTTCACAGAATTAGAACAAATAATTTCACAATTTGTATGGAAACAAAAAACTTGATGAGCCAAAGCAATATTGAGAAAGAAGAATGGAAATGGTGGAATCAATCTTCTTGACTTCAGACTATACTACAAAGCTAGTCATCAAGACTGTATGGTACTGGCACAAAGACAGAAATATAGATCAATGGAACAAAATACAAAGCCCAGAGATAAATCCACACACCTGTGGACACCTTATCTTTGACAAAGGAGGCAAAAATATACAATGGGGAAAAGACAATTTCTTTAAGAAGTGGTGCTGGGAAAACTGGTCAGCCACATGTAAAAGAATGAAACCAGAACACTTTCTAACACCATACACAAAAATAAACTCAAAATGGATTAAAGATCTAATGTAAGACCAGAAATTATAAAACTCTTAGAGGAAAACATAGGCAAAACACTCTCTGACATAAATCACAGCAAGATCTTCTGTGACCCATGACCCAGACTAATGGAAATAAAAACAAAAATAAACAAATGGGACCTAATTAAACTTAAAAGCTTTTGCATAATGAAGGAAACTATAAACAAGGTGAAAAGGCTGCCTTCAGAATGAGAGAAAATAACAGCAAATTAAACAACTGACAAAGAATTAACCCCCAAAATATACAAGCAGATCATGCAGTTGAATATTAGAAAAATGAGCTACCCAATAAAAAAACTGGGCAAAAGAACTAAACAGACATTTCTCCAAAGAAGACATACAGATGGCTAACAAACACAGAAAAAGATGCAAAACACCACTCATTATTCAGTTCAGTTTAGTCACTCAGTCATACCTGACTCTGCGAGCGCACCAGGCTTCNCATACATCAACATGAGTCCACAGGTGTACATGTGTTTCCCATCCTGAACCCCCCTCACTCTTCCCTCCCCATACCATCCCTCTGGGTCATCCCAGTGCACCAGCCCCAAGCATCCTGTATCCTGCATCAAACCTGGACTGGTGATTCATTTCTTATATGATATTATACATGTTTCAGTGGAAATTCTTAACCCTGCCTCTTAAAATTACTCACAAACTATGGTATGATGAAAACTAAAATGACCTTTTACTTAAGTACTGAATCAAAATTACAGCTCCCGTACTGTCGTATGAGCTCTTGGACATGTCATTTAAGATCTCTAAGTTTTAGTCCATCTGTAAAATTACAATCAAAATATAATCCCTATGAGATTAAGTGGAATTAAATAATCCATTTAAAACCATTTTGTAAACTACAGATTATCACTAATAATTTACTATGTATGCTGAAGTAGTTCTTTTTCAGAAAATGTCAGTGACTTCCTGCTGCTTGTGAAATAACATTCACCCTCTTATGCAAGACACTTAAAGTCCTCTTTGATGTTCATTATCAATCTTTTTTTCTGCTAATAATAATAGCTAACATATATACTGGGTTTCCCTGGTGGCTTGGGAGGTAAGAATTTGCCCACAATGCCTTGGGTTCATTCCCTGGGTCAAGAAGATCCCCTAGGGAAGGGAATGGCTACCCACTCCAGTATTATCTGTTTCATAATTTCATGGACAGAGAGGAGCCTGGTGAGCTGTATTCCATGTGTTCCACAAAGAATCAGACACTGCTGAGTGACCAACACTACAGGACAGTTACTCTGTGCCAAGGATATACTGAGTATTTATTATCTCATGTCAACCTCACAGCAAGCTTGTACTAAAGGCATCATTATTAACTCAGTTTTGAAGCTATTAGTTGGTATTTGGGAGGTTCAAGAAACTTGTCCAACATATGCACAAAGAGGAAGGAAGGGAGTCAAATCCTGATTGATTCCAAAGTAAACTTACCAATCATGTATTGATTGTTCAGTTCAGTCGCTCAGTCGTGTCCAACTCTTTGCTACCCCAAGAATTGCAGCATGCCAGGCCTCCCTGTCCATCGCCAACTCCCTGAGTTCACTCAGACTCACATCCATTGAGTCAGTGATGCCATCCAGCCATCTCATCCTCTNACTGGAAAGGCAGGCTCAGCTACATTTTTTGGCCAGTGTACCTGTACACAGACTCTCCAGCATGTTGGTCTCATGGTAATCAGACTTCTGACTGGGATCCAAGAGAGAGTCTTCTGAGAACTCACTGTATTGTTTTATTTGAAATATGAATAACATAGGAAGATTTGTTATTGCTGTTAGTTGCTGAGCCACATCAGACTCTTTAGCAGTCCCATGGAGTGTAGAGATTACCAAACATCTGAAGAATGCTTCTAATACCAAAGTGAAAGTGAAAGTGAAGTCGCTCAGTCGTGTCCAACTCTTTGCGACCCCATGGACTGTAGCCTACCAGGCTCCTCTGTCCATGGGATTTTCCAGGCAATAGTATTGGAGTGGATTGCCATTTCCTTCTCCAGGGGATCTTTCCAACCCAGGGATTGAACCCAGGTCTCCCTCATTGTAGATAGACCCTTCACCGTCTGAGCCACCAGGGAAGTCTCTAATACCAAAGTGCATGCTAAGTCACTTCAGTCATGTCTGACTCTTTGCAACTTCATTGACTGTAGCCCACCAGATTTCTCTGTCCATGGGATTCTCCAAGCAGGAATACTGGAGTGGGCTGCCATTTCCTTCTCTAGTGGATCTTCCCCAATATCAAAGAGAGAAACCAAAAGAAACAAATAGATAAGACAGTTTGAGGGAAAGAGGATTTTAACAGTAGAAACCTTTAAATATTATTGATATTCTTAAACGAGAGGAGATATCACATTCATACACAAGAGGTCTGGGAAATTTGAAACAAGATTGTAGAAGTGAAAAACTCAATAAATGCACTGACATTAAGAGCAGAGACAATCATACAGGACATATAGGCAAAAAACAAAAACATGGGAAATAGAAAGGAAAAACTAATTACATTGCAGGCCCAGTCCAGGAGACCTACTATTCAAATAGTAGTAACTATAGGGAAGGAAAGAGATAAAAAGGAAGGGAGGAAATCATCAATGACATACTTTAATAAAAATTTCCTGAGCTGAAGTATATGAGTTTCCAGGCTGAAAGAGTTTCAAGGCACTTCACTTTGAACTTTCAGAACATTGGGACAGAGAAGAACTAAAACATCCAAGTAGCAAAAAGAACAGAAAAGCAAGTCATGTTCAAAGGAAAAGATAATCAAAGTGATTTTGGACTTCTCAATAGCAAAACTGGGATTTAGAATTCAGTGGGAAATATCTTCAAAATTCTGGAGGAAAATGATTTCTGATCTAGAGCTCTCTACTCAACAAACTTGATTTAAAAAAAAANTCTGACCAACCTAGACAGTATATTCAAAAGCAGAGACATTACTTTGCCAACAAAAGACCATTTAGTCAAAGCTATGGTTTTTCCAGTAGTCATGTACGGATGTGAGAGCTGGACTATAAAGAAAGTTGATCACCAAAGAATTGATGCTTTTGAATTGTGGTGTTGGAGAAGACACTTGAGAGTCCTTTGAACTGCAAGGAGATCCAATCAGTCCATCCTAAAGGAGATCAGTCCTGGGTGTTCTTTGGAGGGAATGATGCTAAAGCTGAGACTCCAGTACTTTGGCCTCCTCATGGGAAGAGTTGACTCATTGGAAAAGACTCTGATGCTGGGAGGGATTTGGGGCAGGAGGAGAAGGGAATGACAGAGGATGAGTTGGCTGGATCGCATCACTGACTCAATAGACATGAGTGTGAGTGAACTCTGGAAGTTGGTGATGGATATGGAGGCCTGGTGTGCTGCAATTCATGGGATTGCAAAGAGTCAGACACAACTGAGCGACTGAACTGAACTGNGTTGGCTGGATCGCATCACTGACTCAATAGACATGAGTGTGAGTGAACTCTGGAAGTTGGTGATGGATATGGAGGCCTGGTGTGCTGCAATTCATGGGATTGCAAAGAGTCAGACACAACTGAGCGACTGAACTGAACTGAAAGAAACGAAAGACTTATATATAGAAAAATAGAAAACACTGATGAGAGAAGTCAAAGACAACACAAAGAGATGAAGAAATATGCCATGCTTGTGGATTAGAAGAATCAATACAGTGAAAATGAGTATACAACACAAAGCAATGTATAGATTCAATGCAATCCCTATCAAGCTACCAACAGTATTTTTCACAGAATTAGAACAAATAATTTCACAATTNATGGAGAAGTATACCGTGTTCATGGATCAGAAGACTCAATATAGTGAAAATGAGTATACTACCCAAAGCAATCTATAGATTCAATGCAATCCCTATCAAGCTACCAACAGTATTTTTCACAGAATTAGAACAAATAATTTCACAATTTGTATGGAAACAAAAAACTTGATGAGCCAAAGCAATATTGAGAAAGAAGAATGGAAATGGTGGAATCAATCTTCTTGACTTCAGACTATACTACAAAGCTAGTCATCAAGACTGTATGGTACTGGCACAAAGACAGAAATATAGATCAATGGAACAAAATACAAAGCCCAGAGATAAATCCACACACCTGTGGACACCTTATCTTTGACAAAGGAGGCAAAAATATACAATGGGGAAAAGACAATTTCTTTAAGAAGTGGTGCTGGGAAAACTGGTCAGCCACATGTAAAAGAATGAAACCAGAACACTTTCTAACACCATACACAAAAATAAACTCAAAATGGATTAAAGATCTAATGTAAGACCAGAAATTATAAAACTCTTAGAGGAAAACATAGGCAAAACACTCTCTGACATAAATCACAGCAAGATCTTCTGTGACCCATGACCCAGACTAATGGAAATAAAAACAAAAATAAACAAATGGGACCTAATTAAACTTAAAAGCTTTTGCATAATGAAGGAAACTATAAACAAGGTGAAAAGGCTGCCTTCAGAATGAGAGAAAATAACAGCAAATTAAACAACTGACAAAGAATTAACCCCCAAAATATACAAGCAGATCATGCAGTTGAATATTAGAAAAATGAGCTACCCAATAAAAAAACTGGGCAAAAGAACTAAACAGACATTTCTCCAAAGAAGACATACAGATGGCTAACAAACACAGAAAAAGATGCAAAACACCACTCATTATTCAGTTCAGTTTAGTCACTCAGTCATACCTGACTCTGCGAGCGCACCAGGCTTCCCTGTCCATCACCAACTCCTGGAGTTTACTCAGACTCATGTCTATTGAGTCAGTGATGCCATCCAACCATCTCATCTTCTGTTGTCCCCTTCTCTTCCTACCTTCAATCTTTTCCAGCATCAGGGACTTTTCAAATGAGTCAATTATTCACATCAGATGGCCAAAGTATTGAAGTTTCAGCTTCAGCATCAGTGCTTTTAATGAATATTCAGGACTGATTCCCTTTAGGATGGACTGGTTGGATCTCCTTGCTGCCCATGGGACTCTCAAGAGTCTCCAACACCACAGTTCAAAAGCAACAAAACGTGGTCCACTGGAGAAGAGAATGGCAAACCACTTCAGTTTTCTTGCCTTGAGGACCCCATGAACAGTATGAAAAGGCAATAACATGAAAGATGAACTCTCCAAGTCGGTAGGTGCCCAATAAGCTACTGGAGATCAGTGGAGAAATAACTCCTGAAAGAATGAAGAGACAAAGCTGAAGAAAAAACAACACCCAGTTGTGGATGTGACTGGTGATGGAAGTGAAGTCCAATGCTATAAAGAGCAATATTGCATAAGAACCTTGAATGTTAGGTCCATGAATAAAGGCAAATTAGAAATGGTCAAACAGGAGATGGCAAGAGTGAACATTGACATTTTAGGAATCAGTGAACTAAAATGGACTGGAANATGCTATAAAGAGCAATATTGCATAAGAACCTTGAATGTTAGGTCCATGAATAAAGGCAAATTAGAAATGGTCAAACAGGAGATGGCAAGAGTGAACATTGACATTTTAGGAATCAGTGAACTAAAATGGACTGGAATCGGTGAATTTAACTCAGACGACCATTATATTTACTACTGTGGGCAAGAATCTCTTAAAAGAAATAGAGTAGCCATCATTGTCAACAATAGTATTCAAAATGCAGTACTTGGACACAGTCTCAAAAACGACAGAATGATCCCTGTTCATTTCCAAGGCAAACCATTCAGTATCACAGTAATCCAAGTCCATGCCTCAACCAGTAATGCTGAAAAAGCTGCAGTTGAACGATTCTGTGAAGACCAACAAGACCTCTTAGAACTAACACCCCAAAACGATGTCCTTTTCATTATAGGGGATTGGAATGCAAAGGTAGGAAGTCAAGAAATAACTGGAGTAACAGGCAAATTTGGCCTTGGAGTATAGAATGAAGCAGGGCAAAGACTAATAGAGTATTGCCAAGAGAACACATTGATCATAGCAAACACCCTTACTCATTATTAGAGAAATGTAAATCAAAACCACAATGAAATATCATCTCACACCTGTCAGAATGGCCACCATCAAAAAGTCTACAAACAATAAATTCTGGAGGGGGTGTGGAGAAAAGGGAACCCTCTTACACTGCTGGTGGCAAGAAAAACTGGTACAGCCACTACGGAGAATAGTATGGAGATTCCTTTAAAAACTGGAAACAGAACTGCCATATGACCCAGCAACCCCATTGCTGGGCATATATACTGAGGAAACCAGAATTGAAAGAACACATGTACCCCAATGTTCATTGCAGCACTGTTTACAATAGCTAGGACATGGAAGCAACCTAGATGTCNAAACTGGAAACAGAACTGCCATATGACCCAGCAACCCCATTGCTGGGCATATATACTGAGGAAACCAGAATTGAAAGAACACATGTACCCCAATGTTCATTGCAGCACTGTTTACAATAGCTAGGACATGGAAGCAACCTAGATGTCCATCAGCAGACGGATGGATAAGGAAGTTGTGGTACATATACACAATGGAATATTACTCAGCTATAAAAAGGAATGCATATGAGTCAGTTCTAAGGAGATGGATGAAAATGGAGCCTATTATACAGAGTGAAGTAAGTCAGAAAGAGAAACACCATTAGAGTATATTAACACATATATATGAATGCATTATATATATGGAATGCATTATATAGAGAGAATATATATGGATTTAGAAAGACAGTAATGATGATCCCATATGCAAGGCATCAAAATGCAGTAAAGAAAAGACTTTTGGACTCTGTGGGAGAAGGCAAGGGTGGGATGATTTGACAGAATAGCATTGAAACGTGTATGTAAAACTGATGACCAGTGCAAGTTCCATGCATGAAGCTGGGGATTCAAAGTCAGTGCTATGGGACAACCCAGAGGGATGGGATGGGGAGGGAGGTGGAAGGGGGATTCAGGATGGAGGGACACATGTGCACCCACGGCTGATGCCCATGTATGGCAAATACCATCATAATATCGTAATTCTCCTCCAATTAAAATAAATAACATTTTTAAGAAAGATACAAAAAGAAAAACAAAGTACATGAAGAGACTGTCAACATCTATTAGAGACATATCAAGGAGATTCCTCTACATGCCTTTCTGTATGACTAAAATAAAGAATACTGACAATGCCAAGTTCTGGCAAGAACACATAGCAACCAGACTCTAAATCTTGCTGCTGGGAATGCTTAAATGATTTGGCCACCTTGGAAAACTGTTTAGCAGTTCCTGAAACAGATAAACATATACCTACCATGAACCTTTTTATACTATTTATGGGGTTAACTGTGGTGTTGGAGAAGACTCTTGAGAGTCCCTTGGACTGCAAGGAAATCCAACCAGTCCATCCTAAAGGAAATCAGTCTAGAAAAGTCATTGGAAGGACTGATGCTGAAGCTGAAACTCCAATACTTTGGTCACCTGATGTGAAGAACTGACTCATTTGAAAAGACCCTGATGCTGGGAAAGATTGAAGGCGGGAGAAGAAATGACAAAGGATGAGATGGTTTGATGGCATCACTGACTCAAGGGACATGAGTCTGAGTAAACTCTGGGAGTTGGTGATGGATAGGGAGGCCTGGCGTGCTGCAGTTCATGGGGTTGCAAAGAGTCAGAAACGACTGAGTGACTGAACTGAAATGAACTATGAACCTAGTAATCCCACTCTTGGGCATTTACCTCAGAGAAATGAAAGCCTATGTCCACACAAAACCTATACATGAATGCTTACAGAAGCTCTATTAGTAACTACTAAACACTAGAAACAACCCAGATGTCCTTCGATGAGTGAATGGATAAAACCTCCATAAAAAAGGAATACAAATGCAGCAATAATCTATCAATAAATGCAACAGTTTGGATTAACACCAAATGCATTATGCTGAATAAAATATGTAAGACTTAGAAGTTTTTAATGCAACAATTTTGTTTCAAAACAAATAACTTTAAATACAAAAACATTCCTAACTATCAAAAAGCCAAAATAAAACATTTATCTCAAATTTTTATTTTCTAGATAAGAATTAAAAAATAAGGTCAGCCTTAAGAAAATGTCTTCAATATAACGTAACTCCAAGTTTTATAGGCTTAACACTTAAGAATCGTTTTTACCTGAGTAGGTACAGTTCAGTTCAGTTCAGTCGCTCAGTCGTGTCTGACTCTGCGACCCCATGAATCGCAGCATGCCAGGCCTCCCTGTTCATCACCATCTCCCGGAGTTCACTCGGACTCACGTCCATCGAGTCCGTGATGCCATCCAGCCATCTCATCCTCGGTCGTCCCCTTCTCCTGCTGCCCCCAATCCCTCCCAGCATCAGAGTCTTTTCCAGTGAGTCAACTCTTTGCATGAGGTGGCCAACGTACTGGAGTTTCAGCTTCAGCATCATTCCTTCCAAAGAAAACCCAGGGTTGATCTCCTTCAGAATGGACTGGTTGGATCTCCTTGCAGTCCAAGGGACTCTCAAGAGTCTTCTTCAACACCACAGTTCAAAAGCATCAATTCTTTGGTGCTCAGCCTTCTTCACAGTCCAACTCTCGCATCCATACATGACCACAGGAAAAACCACAGCCTGACTCACACACAGATTATTTTCTCTTCTCTTTGATAATACACAAATATACATACATTTACTAGTTTCCATATGGGAAGAAGTAGAAAATATTCAATCATGCACATGAAAGTGACTTATGATTAAGAGAAATTTTTTTGAAAAAACATCTCATTTGCAAAATTTTGCTCAATACCAAGAGAAAAAATTATTTAAAAGGGAAAAATAAAAGAGAACTCTTGAAAAGTGGCAATGACAGTCAAGGAACATTTTAAAAAAAAAGAATCCCAATATAAAAACAAAATTGGATGGTAAAACCAAGAACTCATCGGACAACATTTTCAATAAGCTTAGATACAAAGGTAACATAAATAACTATCACGATGCAGTCAAACAAAACAAACCAACAACGATATAAGACCGGAAACACTGTACACCATCTAGGAATCAATAAAAACAGGATGTCTAACAGATAGGATAATAGAAAAAACTTAAATTTTGCCATAGATAGTCAATAGCCACCCTAACTGGAGGAGTTTTATACAATAAAATAACTTCATATAGGGTTAATACAAGAGAAATGGTGGTAGTAGTAAAGAATCCACCTGTCAGTGTAGGAGACATAAGAGATGTGAATTCAATCCCTGGGTGGGGAAGATCCCCTGGAAGAGGTAATGGCAATCCACTCCAGTATTCTAGCCTGGAGAATCCCATGGACAAAGAAGCCTGGGGGACTACAGTCCATAGGGTCACAAAGAGTCGGAAACGACTGAAGCAGCTTGGCACGCATACACAATACAAGAGAACTAGGTTAGGTCTGAAGGAACGGCATACATATTGTGAAAACTGACACACCAGAGACTCCCTCGAGCACAGGGTCCAAGTAAAAGAGAAACTGGAAGTGGAATCAAAACTACACAGGACAGAAACAAAGTCAAAAGGAAGAGAAGATCCACATGAAAGTATGAGAGAAGAATAGGGTCAGAAAAATATTAGAATTGTGTTTCCCTATTTGTAGACACCATGAGACAGCAACAGAAGAGGAAGCTTTTTGAGTTATTGTGATACCTTTCTTCATCTTCAAATTTAAGAAAAATGAAATTCATAACCAAAAAATGGAAAAATATCCAAGCCAATATCCAAGCCAATATCCAAGGACCAGAATAACACCTCTAAAAATAATGAGAGCATGCCAGAAAGATGTGCCTATCAAACCAAGCCAAACTGTAAGCTATTTCAAAACAAGCTAAAAAACATTACTAATGAAATCAAACATGAAAGAACCACTTAATCTGTAATTTAATAGACTCAAATTAAGTTGCAGAACTCAGGAAAGAATGCAAATCAGGATGGGGAACACATGTATACTTGTGTCGGATTCATGTTGATGTACAGCAAAACCAATACAATACTGTTAAGTAAAAAAAATAAAAAATTAAAATCTAAAAATATATATATTTATTAATAGAGGATTGATTAAATAAATTATGATAAATATATTGCTATGTATATGTAAAATATATGTGTGTTAAAACTCTATACAACCATTTAAAGTAAAAAAATTCAAAAGAGAAAACAAAAAAAAAGAAATGAAGATCACATTAGAAAGTGACACAACTATAAAACTAACCAATAATACTTTAAGAGAAAAATATAACAATAAATTTTAAAAAAATAAACATTCAATATAAAGTAATAAATATTAAAGTTAGGTAAAGACGATCCAACATAAACATAATGGTTTCTATGAAGAAAAAGACATTACTAAAAACTATACATAACACCTATACACACACAAGTATATTACATATCAATATCTACAAAAATTACCAATAAAAATCAATATGAAGACATTTTCTAGCAAAATTAATAGACTTATAAAAAATAATTCCTTTGGGCACACAGGCAAAAAGAACAAACAGATAAGGAAATAAAATGAGATAATCATAGGACTTTATACAAGAAAAACACAGAGAAACCCACTTAAGTTATGCCAGGGAAAATACATGAGCCAAGGATTTTATATTCAGTAAAACTAACTTTCAAGAATAAAGCACAAGCAGTTATTAACGTGAGTTAAATTAAATTTTCCCAGGGACCTTTCCCAAGAAATGTACGAGAGCTCATGCTTAAGATAACTAAGTCTAGAGAGACATGAACAAAATTATTGATGAACAGTGTAAAACAGTTACTAGCAGAACTGCAACTGTCTAAGAGTTCAAGTTAAAACGGCACAGTGCATAACAGCTATATAATCTGAAACTATACACTGTAAAAAAAAAATGGAATAGGAGAGTAACTTGGGACAGTACATGTAGGAAAAAATTGCTTAAACTTTTATGGAAATAATACTGGTTTATAACATTAATACTGGCACTTTGAGACCTAGGATGTGCACTGTTGAATAAAACAAATGAGTATTTATATAATATTCTATTATTCCCTCTAGCTTTGAGAACCATGATTCTCAACATGCTGGAAATAAGATACAACTTAATACTGAAGTGACTTCCCTGGTGGGTACTTCCCTCGTGGCTCAGATGGTAAAGCATCTCCCTACAACGCGGGAGACGCAGTTCAGTTCCTGGGTCGGGAAGATCTCCTGGAGAAGGAAATGACAACCCACTCCAGTATTCTTGCCTGGAAAATCCCATGGACANTGACTTCCCTGGTGGGTACTTCCCTCGTGGCTCAGATGGTAAAGCATCTCCCTACAACGCGGGAGACGCAGTTCAGTTCCTGGGTCGGGAAGATCTCCTGGAGAAGGAAATGACAACCCACTCCAGTATTCTTGCCTGGAAAATCCCATGGACAGAGAAGCCTGGTAGGCTACAGTCCATAGGGTCACAAAGAGTCGGAGATGACTGAGCGACTTCACTTTCACTTTCAATACTGAAGTATCACTATGAACTCATGAAATATTTCATCTTCATGTAAAAATGCTATTCATAAAATAATTGCTAACTTTAGAGAATGATAAACCAATAAAGGAAAATAATCAAGCATTTACTTTTGTCATAGAAACTGGACCACTAGATAACTGAACAGTAGATAGAAGAGTCTCTTTGTGAAACTAACTCAACTAATACCTGAAAACTAATTTATAGAATTAAAATATATTTCATGATTTTGCAGGCCCCCTCAAACCTGGTGGCTCAGATGGTAAAGAATATGTCTGCAATGCGGGAGACCCAGGTTCGATCCCTGGGTTGGGAAGATCCCCTGAAGAAAGGAATAGCAACTCACTCCAGGATTCTTGCCTGGAAAATTCCATGGACAGAGGAGCCCTGTGAGCTACAGTTCATGGGGTCGCAAAGAGTCGGACACTACTGAGCGACTAATACTTTCACTTTCCAAATCTATTAACAGATACAAGCAATGAGTAGCTGTGCTGCTATCAACACACTACAGAGCAACCAGACATTAGGTGTCCCAACAAAAAACTCATACCGCCTCTAGTCTTGCAAAAAAAAGATGAAACTAAGTCTGGTCAAGCTTCTAGGTCCAGTTATGATTTTATAGAGGACAGAAAAACATAAAGAACTGTATCATGCATAAATATGCACTTGTCAAAATTCAAAAGAGAAGAAACACTACAAGTCAAATGGCCCAAGTCTAGAAAAAGACAAAGTGCAAGCAAAATAAAGGGATAGGGAACCTGTAGACTGAGATTTTAAATGTCATTTTAGAAATTATCACAACCAAACCATAGACTCTATGGATGCACATATAAGTGATAAATGTTAAAAGAAATATTAGGAGGAGACTGCTACAAAATCTGGATTGCCACTACAACTGTGTAAAACAGAGGAAAAGGCTTTTGTGCAGTGGGGACAAAGTTCTCTTCTTGATTTGAGTGACTTTACGCAAACGTGTGCATTATTCTTTAAGTTACAAATTGGTTTGGTTTAGGCTTCTGTCTGTGGGTTATTTGACAATAAAAAGTTTTACAAAATAGAAAAAAAAAATTACCTGAAATTAGATTAGTCTTCTCATCTGTACTTCTATTCATTCAAAAAGTATATTTATAGATGATCAAGGGACAAAATACGGTCTTCAGTATAGCACATAATGGTACAAAAGGGTCTAAAACACACTGTTAAAGCAATCAGTAAACTTAAAAAAAAATAAAAAAAAACTGCCAATAACATGAAAAGAGAAGAGCAATGGTATTTTTATTTACAAAGCACCAAGCTTTAAGAGCTCAAAATATCTTAGAGTCCTATAAGTTCTGATGAATCAATGCAATATTCCTAATAAACAGAAAATATTAGCCTCCTTTAACATAAAAAGCAACTGAAGCCTAGAGTAACTCATCCAAATCAGTGGATTATTTCTCACTGAGTGATTGATGATTATTATTATTCTCATATTATTATTATAAACATACATTAAATTCTAACCAAACTATAGCTGGCAAAATCATCCTAGCCTCTTCAGAGATGATGATACAAATGACTTGCCTGAGATTACACAGCTAGTAACTGCAGGAGCCAGCATTCCAATCAAGCAACCTGGTGTGGAGTCAAGGCCCTCAACCACCCCACATGCTGACAGAACTGATACTCAACACAGATAATTCCCTAATTCAGCATTTTACCCAGGAGTTTCTCAGTCTTTTACTTTTTCAAATAAAACAATACATGAATGGCAGTCTCACAGGTTCATGGAGTAAAAAGGATTCTGTGCAGTTTCTGGCATACCCCCTTACCTCCCAAACATTGCGGCTAATAGAATGTAAGAGAAAATGACATCACACTGAGGTGAATACAAAGTCTTCTCCTGTAGCTTGTAATGAAATAACTGGCAAACTTTCACTACTGAATTACTATATTTCATGAACTAAAACTTTTGTTTTTCCTCTGTAGAACTTCTCTGGAATAGGGATGGCATCGTAACATTGCTGATCATCAGGACCTTATGAAGACACACTTAACCTCTATTAGCATACAGTAAAATTACCGTTTTGTGTGTACACTTGTCATTTCTGCAGTTGCAACATTACAGATTTGCATAACCACCACCAGAGTCAGGATACAAAGCAGTTCAATCCCTCAAGGCATCTTTAATATCACTGTTAATTAACTACATTCCAATATACAATAATTCTTTAAATATTAAAAACCATAAAAAGACAAAATAGGTAACCAAAAGGGACCTACTGTAGAGCACAGGGAAGTCTGTTCAACATTCAGTAATAACCTAAATGGAAAATAATTTTAAAATATATATATATATGTATTTGTGTAACTGCATCACCTGCAATACACCTGAAACTAACACAACATTGTTAATCAACAACACTCCAATATAAAATAAAAATTTTTAAATATCATAATAAATGAAATCATTCAAATTATAACCTCTGGAGATCAGTTTCTATCACTCAGTATGATTCCTCTGAGGTTATTTTATAAATGGACAATTCATAGATTTTCATTTGAATTGCATTCCATTTGTATAGATTCGTACCAGTTCATCAGTTCATCCACTGAAGAACATCTGCATTGCTCCACACTTCTGATGATGTTTACATACAGTTTCCTGTGTGAAAGTAAGTTTTCCTTTCTCTAGAGTATTTGTATTGGAATAGGATGCTAGATGGTGACTGCAGCCGTAAAATTAAAAGACGCTTACTCCTTGGAAGGAAAGTTATGACCAACCTAGATAGCACATTCCAAAGCAGAAACATTACTTTGCCAACAAAGGTCCGTCTAGTCAAAGCTATGGTCTTTCCAATAGTCATGTATGGATGCGAGAGTTGGACTGTGAAGAAGGCTGAGCGCCGAAGAATTGATGCTTTTGAACTGTGGTGTTGGAGAAGACTCTTGAGAGTCCCTTGGACTGCANCTAGTCAAAGCTATGGTCTTTCCAATAGTCATGTATGGATGCGAGAGTTGGACTGTGAAGAAGGCTGAGCGCCGAAGAATTGATGCTTTTGAACTGTGGTGTTGGAGAAGACTCTTGAGAGTCCCTTGGACTGCAAGGAGATCCAACCAGTCCATTCTGAAGGAGATCAGCCCTGGGATTTCTTTGGAAGGAATGACGCTCAAGCTGAAACTCCAGTACTCTGGCCACCTCATGTGAAGAGCTGACTCATTGGAAAAGACTCTGATGCTGGGAGGGATTGGGGGCAGCAGGAGAAGGGGACGACCGAGGATGAGATGGCTGGATGGCATCACGGACTCGATGGACGTGAGTCTGAGTGAACTCCGGGAGCTAGTGATGGACAGGGAGGCCTGGCGTGCTGCGATTCATGGGGTCGCAAAGAGTCGGACATAACTGAGCAACTGAACTGAACTGAACTGAGGATGCTGTATCATACAATAAATCTCTTTTTCTTGCTATCAGAACTGTAAAGTGGCATTTCAGTATGGCTATACCATTTGGCATTGTCACCAGCAATTGTATAACTTTTCCAATTGTGTTTTCCTTTTTTTTTCTTGTAGTCTTATGATAGGTCTATTAAGTTTTATTCATCTTTTCAGAGAACCAGCTACTTTCTTTCCCCCTATCATTTTGTTTTCAACATCATTAATTTCTGCTCTTTATTATTTCCTTCCTCCTGCTTGCTTTGGGTTTACACTGCTCTTCAACACAGGAACTCAGATCATTGATTCAAGACTTTTTTTCATCCTTACTATAAGCATTTAAATGCTATTAAGTTCCCTCCATGTACTGTTCTAGCAGGATTCTATAACGTGTGATGTCATTTTGTTAGAAGTATTTTCTAAGTTATCTTGAAACTTTCTGTTGGACACAGATGGTTTAGTTTATTTTCCAATTGTCTTTTTTTAATAACCTATTATCGAATTCTAGTTTGTTTCTATTATGGTCAGAGAACATAATTTGAATGCTTCCAATTCTTCTAAATTTGTTAAGATTTGTCTTATTACCTACGGTACATTCTGTCTTGGAGAATGTTCTCAGTGCACTTGGGAAGAATGTTTATTCTTTTACTGCTGGGTGGAAACTTCTGTGTAAATTAAATGAAGTTAGTTGGTGGTACTATTCACTCTTATATCCTAGTTTATATGCTATCAATTCCAGCAAATACAGAAATATTACATTTTCCAACTATCACTGTTGATTTATCTAATTTTCCCTTCATTTTGGTCAGTTTATGCTAAATATATTTTCAGTCTCTGTGGTTAAGTGGAAACACATTTAGAATTATGTCTTCCTGGTGAATTTTTCCCTTTATTACATAAGGTATGGCTTTATTACTTCATCTGATATTTATATGGCCACTCCAGCTTTCTTTTTATTAGTGAATACATGGTATATGTTTTTACTTTTATTTACTTGCAACCTTCATTTAAAGCATTCTATTAGAAATGAACTCTTACAGGCGGCATATAGTTGGGTTATATTTTAATATTCATCCTAAAAACTTTACCTTTTAATTGGTATGCCAAAACCACTGTCATTTAATGAAATTACTGATGTACATGGATTTAGGTCATTTACTTTATTATTTATATATTTTTTTCTCCCTGTTTTACATTCCCCCTTGTCTCCTTTCTTGCTTGCTAACATCCTTTGGATCACAGAGAAAGCTACAGAATTCCAGAAAAACATCTACTTCTGCTTCACTGACTACACTAAAGCCTTTGACTGTGCGGATCACAACAAACTGTGGAAAACTCTTCAAGAGATAAGAATACCAGACCACCTTGCCCGCCTCCTGAGAAACTTGTATGCAGGTCAAGAAGCAAGTTAGAACTGGACATAGAACATCAGACTGGTTCAAAATTGAGAAAGGAGTACATCAAGGAGGAATAATGCCACTCTGCTTATTTAACTTACACGCAGAGTACACCATGGAAAATGCAACTGAATCAATCACAAGCAGGAATCAAGACTGCAGGGAGAAACATCAATAACCTCAGATATGCAGATGACACCACTCTTATGACAGAAAGCAAAGAGGAACTAAAGAACCTCTTGATGAAGGTGAAAGAGGAGAGTGAAAAATCTGGCTTAANTGCAGGGAGAAACATCAATAACCTCAGATATGCAGATGACACCACTCTTATGACAGAAAGCAAAGAGGAACTAAAGAACCTCTTGATGAAGGTGAAAGAGGAGAGTGAAAAATCTGGCTTAAAACTCAACGATCAAAAAAAAGAAGATCATGGCATCTGGTGCCATCACTTCATGGCAAATAGATGGGGAAACAATAGAAACAGTGAGAGACTTTATTTTGGGGGGACCCCAAAATCACTGCCAGAGAAGGCCATGGCACCCCACTCCAGTACTCTTGCCTGGAAAATCCCATGGATGGAGGAGCCTGCTGGGCTGTAGTCCACGGGGTCGCTAGGAGTCAGACATGACTGAGTGACTTCACTTTCACTTTTTACTTTCATACATTGGGGAAGGAAATGGCAACCCACACAGAGGAGCCTGGTGGGCTGCCATCTATGGGGTCGCACAGAGTTGGACACGACTGAAGCCACTTAGCAGCGAAATCACTGCAGACAGTGACTGCAGCCATGAAGTTAAAAGACACTTGGCCCTTGGAAGAAAAGCAATGACAAACCTAGACAGCATATTAAAAAGCAGAGACATTACTTTGCCAGCAAAGGTCCGTCTAGTTCAACCTATTGTTTTTCCAGTAGTCACATATGGATGAGAGAGCTGGGCAAGAAAAAAGGCTGAACACTGAAGAATTCATGCCTTTGGACTGTGGTGCTGGGGAATACTCTTTTTGAGAGTCCACTGGACTGCAAGGAGACCCAACCAGTCCATCCTAAAGGAAATCAACCCTGAACATTCATTGGAAGGATGCTGCTGAAGCTGAAGCTTCAATACTTTGCCCACCTGATGCAAAGAGCCACCTCACTGGAAAAGACCCTGATGCTGGGAAAGACTGAAAGCAGAAGGAGAAGGGAATGACAGAGGATTAGATGCTTGGATGGCATCACTGACTCAATGGGCATGAGTTTGAGTAAGCTTTGGGAGATGGTGAAGGGCACATGCTGCAGTCCACGGGGTCGGAAAGAGTCAGACAAGACTAAGCAAATGAACAACTCCTGGTTTAAACTTTTTTATAGTATTCAAGTTTATCTCTTTTGTTTCTGAACAAATCTCTGTATATTTTTAAGTGGTTGTTCTAGGGACTTCAAAATTCGTATCTACCCTTTTAGAGTTTAGATAAAATATTTTACAACGGCAAGTTAAATGTAGAAACCAGCCTGGAATTAGAGGTCCCTTTACCCTACCACCTTTGTGCTGCATTTACTTATCCACAACACTGCAGCTGTCTTATACATAGGAAAACTCATCAAAAAATATTATCTATAATAGTTTTTAAATGTAAAAGAGAATCACGTGAGTCTATTCTACTGATTGGTTCTATAGTTGTTGTTGTCTAGTCACTAAGTCATGTCCAACTCTTTTGGGACAGCACGGACTTTAGCCCATCAGGCTCCTCCGTCCATGGAATTCGCCAGGCAAGAATATTAGAGTGGGCTGCCATTTCCTTCTCCAGGGGATTTTTCCAACCCAGGGATCAAACCTGCATCTCCTGCTTGGCAAGCAGATTCTTTACCACTGAGCCACCAGGGATGCCCATTGATTCTCTTGTTCCACCTTAATTCCTGATATTCCAAGACTCCTTCTGGCATCATCTCGTTTGTACGAAAGGCTTTGTTGAGATATCCTTTCAGAGTACATCTTCTGGCAACAAAATTATCTTTGTTTTCAATTACATGAGATTGTTTTTATTTTACCTTTATTCCTAAAGTGTATATTTTGGTTGGATATAAAATACTGAGTTAACACTATTTGATTTTAGAACTGTAAAAATCTTGTTCTACTTTCTTCTGGTTCCCATGTTTTCTCAGGAGAAATTTATTGTCTTTCAAATTGTTGTTCCTCTATTAGCAGTGCATTCTTTCTCTCTGGCCACTTTCAAGGGTACTGTCTTACTTTTCAGTAGTTTTGCTTACAAAGAATCTGTTTGTGGATATCTTTGGGGTGAAAGTGAAAGTAAAAGTGTTAGTCACTCAGTCATGTCCGACTCTTTGTGACCCCATGGACTGTAGGCCACCATGCTCCTCTGTCCATGGAATTCTCCAGGCAAGAATACTGGCGTAGGCTGCCATTTCCTTCTCCAGGTGATCTTCCCAAGCCAGGGATCAAACACAGCTTTCCTGCACTGTAGGAAGACTCTTTACCCATTGAGCCACCAGGGAAGCATAATATTTGATAATCTTTGGGTTATCATGTTGTAATTATCTGAGCATCTTGCATCTGCAGTTTTATATCTTTTATCAAATTTGGGAAGTTTTTATTCAAAATTTCTTCAAATGTTTTTTTCTAAACTGCACTTTTTCCACTCCTTCCAGGATTTAGATGACCTGATACTTTCCCNCTGAGCATCTTGCATCTGCAGTTTTATATCTTTTATCAAATTTGGGAAGTTTTTATTCAAAATTTCTTCAAATGTTTTTTTCTAAACTGCACTTTTTCCACTCCTTCCAGGATTTAGATGACCTGATACTTTCCCACACATGCGAAGCACTATTAATTTTCTTTCCGAATTTTTTTTCATCTAGTAGTTCAAACTGAAAAACTTTCAACGATTTATTTTTAACTTCAGTGATACTCTGCCATCTCCATTCTGTTATTAAGACCATCCAGTAAGTTTTTTGTTGTTGTTGTTACCTTGTTTTTTTCAGTTTTAAGATTTCTATTTGGTTCTTCTTTATATTTTCTATGCTTTCATTGAGCCTTTTCATCTTTCAAGAGCATTTCCCCTTACTTGTTACAGCATTTATGTACCCAGCACTTTAAAAGTATTTTTCAGAAAATTCTAACATTTGTGCCATCTCAGCACGGGTATCTATTAGTCATCTTTCCCATGGGAGTTCAAATTTTTCTCACTCTTTGTATGTTTAAGTGACCTTAGATCATATTCTGTACATCTGAGTAACACCCTCTTATCCCAAACTCTCCCTGTACATTCCATTTCTTTAGTGCATTTTTTTTTCAGCACTCCTACCAGGAAGATGTGGTCCTATTTACCCCATTTTGTACACATTTCCCATGACTGTACCTGTGTCCAGTGCTAAAGGACAAGAGAAATTAAAAACCGCAACAGTGCTCTAACCCACCCCTTAAAATCACAGCAACTCTGGTTTCCAGTTAAAATGGTGGAATAGAAGGACATGTGCTCATCTCTTCCTGTGATAGCACCAAAATTGCAACTAGCTGTTGAACAACCATAAACAAGAGAACAGTGGAACCCATCAAAATGATACCACATCAAAAAACAAAGAGGAAACCACAACAAGATGTTAGGAGGGCCACAATCATGATAAAATCAAATCCCATACCCACCAGGTGGGTGACCCACAAAGTGGAAAATAATACCACCAAAGAAATTTGCCCACTGTTGTGAAGGTTCTGAGCCTCATGTCAGGGTTCCCAGCCTGGAGATCCAAAAAAGGACTTGGAAATCCCCAGGAAATCTGACTTTGAAAGTTACCAGGATTTGATTACAGCACTTCCACAGGACTGGGGTAAACAGACTCCACTCTTGGAGAGCATGAACAAAATCTTGCATAAACCAAGACCCAGAAAAAAGGTGTAATGACCTCATGGGAGACTGAAACAGACCTATCTGCTAGTGTTAGAGAGTCTCTTATGGAGGCATGGATTAGCAGTAGCTTGCTGCAGGGACGGAGGCACTGGTAGCAGCAGTCCTGGAAGGGGCCCCTTGATGTAAGTCTTCTTGGACATCATCATTAATCCTACTAACAGGGAGGGAACACAATGCCACCCATCAGCAGATAATTGGATTAAAGCTTTACTAAGCACAAGCCTCTTCATGAAAGTGAAAGTGGAGAGTGAAAAAGTTGGCTTAAAGCTCAACATTCAGAAAATGAANCTACTTAAACAATCTTACATACAGTAGAACTATATGTAACTTTGTTCTGTATTTTCCAAGTCTCCTGTAAATGTGCTATCATATTTTCATAATTTAAAAAATAAAAAAGATAAGAAAGAAGCAAAAAATACATAATAAAGTTATGTGTTGAACAGAAATTCTACATTGTGAAAGAGAGCTACAGAAATTTCACTTTACCATTTTAAGTGCCTTGTATACTTCTAATGCTATACAATGATTCAAACTAATTGATAAAAACTGTAATATATGAAGCATTTTCATAACTTAGTATTTCTAAAATTCTGTGATTTAGGAGGCAAATTCTTAATTGTAGCCATCCATAGAGCAGTGGTAATTACTGATTTAATGTAGTTTGATTATGCTGTTTTCTAAAAAATATTTTAAGTAGTTTTAAGCAAAGTTGAGGGAAAAGTATATTTAATGACTTCCCAGATAGTCCCTGCCTACACATACATAGCATCTCCTATTATCAACTAACCACCAGAGAATGGCAAATCTGTTACAGTTGATGAACCTACACGGACATCACAAAATCATCTGAAGTTCATAGTTTATATTAATGGCTCACTGTTGTTGTATATTCCATGGTTCTATGGGTTTGAATAAATCTGACATGTACAGGCTACAGTCCATGGGGTTGCAAAGAGACACAACTGAGCGACTAACACACACGCACACACAACATGTATCTATCAACAAAAAAAATCACAGTGACTCTAATCAAAGAGAAATGCTCACTTCCCTTAGAATATTGGACTTCTCTGAGCCCCCATTTTTCCCTTTGTCAATGTTACTACTGTTATATGGTTGCGTGTGGCACTAAAACGCTTGTTGAGTAAGAGTGAAGAAAAAAGGGGAGATATCTTCACTCCCCAAACACTGGGAAATTCCTTTCCTGCTTCTCTTTTCTCAGAGCTCTGTCAACTCCAATTGCCATTTCTCGATTTTGGGCTACCCTGGACCCAGATCAAGACACAGAAGACCATGACATAATTCACTGCCGGTTAGGCAGCACTTCAAATTCAGGTTTTATTCATTAACCCACCTTTACTATTTACTGTGAAGCCTGAAACAGCTGTTCTATGTATTCTGTCCAAGTTTTACAGTGTCATTCAATAAGAGCAACAGAGGGAAGTGATCTTGCTCCATCTTATCCAGAACCAGAACTTTGCCTGCACTTTTCTTTCTCAATGGTATAAAAGTAACATTGCTTCTTACAAGCAATGCCACCTTAGACTCAATGAATCATGGTAGAAATGAAATACCTGGCTACATGCCTCCCTAATCTCATAACAAGACCACGTTCTGGGTGACAGCTGATTAACAACACTGTCCACCTTATACCAAAATAATAGAGACCATCTAAACCTTTAAACTTCGAAAGCAAAATCACACTGTCTCTCATGTGAATACTTAATTAGGCAAGAGTTAACAGTCTCCAACGGGACCCTAAATCAGATGCTTGTGGGCATGTGTGCTCAGTGGCTCAGCTGGGTCTGATTCTTTGCAACCCACCAGGGTCTTCTGTCCATGAAATTTTCCGGGCAAGAATATTGGAGTGGGTTGCCATTTCCTACTCCAGGGGATCTTCCTGGGTCAGGAGAGCCAGGGATCAAACCTGCATATCTTGTGTCTCCTGCAGTGGCAGGCAGATTCTTTACCACTGAGTCACCTGGGGAGCCTAGATCAGATGCTTAGAGACAGTCATATAAAATTCTCAGGTGAGTCACTAGGTCACATGTAGTAGAGAAGACAACACTGTCAATACCAAATCCAAGTAAGCATTAATCAAAGCCCATAATGATATACGGGCTTCCCTGGTGGCTCAGACAGTAAAGAAATTGCCTTCAATGCAGAAGACCTGGGTTCAACCCCTAGGTCGAGTAGATCCCCTGTAGAAAGGAATGGCTACCCACTCCAGTATTCTTGCCTGGAGAATCCCAAGGACAGAGGAGCCTGGAGGGCTACAGTCCATGGGGTCACAAAGAGTCGGACACAATTGAGCGACTTTCACATTCACTTCACTTTCACTTCACATAATGATGTAATATAGAGAAAACAGCTCAGAAAGTCAGCTGTCTTTGTGCAGAACCCTTCAATGCTACAGCTACAAATTATTAACTCCAAGAGGAGGAAGTGAAAAAAGACATAAAGGTCCGTCTAGCAAAGGATCCTCCTCTGCCTCTGTTTATCTCTTTGCTCTCCCAGGAGTTGATAGTAGCAGAGAAGAACATTAACACATTTCCAACCCTCTGCCCCAGAGAAGGCAATGGCAACCCACTCCAGTACTCTTGCCTGGAAAATCCCATGGACGGAGGAGCCTGGTAAGCTGCCATCTATGGGGTCGCACAGAATCGGACATGACTGAAGCGACTTAGCAGCAGCAACCCTCCACCCTGGAGGTGCATCAAAGGACTCCTGCAGTGGTATCTGGAATGTACCCAATTCCAATTGGTAAATGTATTTTTACCAATTTTGGGGCAATTGGGAAAATGTATTTTGCCCAATTTTTCAATGTATCACAGATTCATTTGTCAAACTCTTTTGAAAGTCTCTCAAGTTTCAACCGAGTTGTAGTAGAATATCTTCAAAGCTTTCAATCCACCAATTTAATGTGCTTTGCAAACTAGAACTTATCCCCCTTTGGTTAGGATATACAGTTTAACAAAATGTATTCATATACAATGTCTTTTCTAACTAAAGTCTTATACAGGAGGCATAATATATGAATCTCAAAGCTTACAAAGCTAGCCAAGATCTAATTTGTAGTATCAGTTCAGTTCAGTTGCTCAGTCATGTCCGACTCTTTGCAACCCCATGAATCACAGCAAGCCAGGCCTCCCTGTCCATCACCAACTCCCAGAGTTTACCCAAACTCATGTCCATCAAGTCAGTGATGCCATCCAGCCATCTCATCCTCTGTTGTCCCCTTCTCTTCCTGCCTCCAATCCCTCCCAGCATCAGGATCTTTTCCAATGAGTCAGCTCTCCGCATCAGGTGGCCAAAGTATTGGAGTTTCAGCTTCAACATCAGTCCTTCCAATGAACACCCAGATCTCCTTTAGGATAGACTGGTAGGATCTCCTTGCAGTACAAGGGACTCTCAAGAGTCTTCTCCAACACCACAGTTCAAAAGCATCAATTCTTCGGCGCTCAGCTTTCTTCACAGTCCAACTCTCACATTCATATATGACTAGTGGAAAAACCATAGCACTGACTAGACGGACCATTGTTGGCAAAGTAATGTCTCTGCTTTTGAATATACTCATCTTCTAAATATTCTTCTAACTGCTCTTGAGTATTAGAACTCTTGATATATATAAAGTATCAGGTATTCCTTGAAGGGTTAGATAACAGGTGCAATTTGGAGTCTTCATTCAAATTCATAAAACAGTAATACATAAAATCTTTAAAATACACAGCTTCCTGCGCTATTGTTATTGTTGTTCAGTTTCTAAGTCATATCCAACTCTTTTTGTGACCCCACTGATTGTAACCAGCCAGGCTCCTCTGTCCATGGGATTACCCAGGCAAGAACATTGGAGTGGGTTGTCATTTCCTTCTCCAGGAAATCTTCCTGACCCAGGGATCAAACCTGCGTCTCTTGCGTTGGCAGGCAGATTCTTTACCACTGAGTCACCCATCCTGTTTACTGTATGACAAACCCACTGACACATTCATAAAGAGTAAGGAATACCTAGACATATGCTTCCACTAATTAATCATGAATAGGGACTCATAAGTGGTCAGGATGGTGTTTGTATTTTACAAAAAAATTTCCAACACAGTGTTGAAGAGAGAATACTAGATTAGTTGTATAAGCAAATGGACAAAAGATCCAGAAGTCACTCTTCAATTTTCTTAGAAACATCTAACATAATGATTCCCATCAGGCTTTATCCACTATATTGACCTCTTCAGTCAAAATTTTAGTGTTCATAGGTAAGTAAGAAACAACTAAATCAAACCCCAAAATAGTCATTTCCAAAAGATGTCAAGCCCTAATCCATTCAAAGTGAGGGCAGTCATTTTCTGTTCTCCTGTTCAGTCCACTGAACCAAAAACCAATCTTAGAGGCTGTTTTTGGTCTTACATGAAAAACTTTAAAGGAGTCCTAAACAGAATCACCGTTGCTGAGCAGTGAAATAGCCATGTCAGTTCCACCTGTACATTGGTGCCTGAGGTTCCTCTGAACACCTTGCTAGAGGAAGTGTTTAGAAAAGTAGGAAGAGGAGGCAGGCAGCAAGGAGAAGCAGTCACCAAGTCATGAGTACAGGACACGTGGGCAGCAGGAACAGGAAATACAGACTGGCAAAGAAAACACAGAGACCCACGCTCAAAGGTCAAAACAGTCTCCTCAAGCTTAGCTTTCTTGTCAACTGTGTATGTTTTACCTGGAGAACATTAGTATGTAGGCGGATTTTTTAAAGATATTTTATGTCAGATCTTAACCACATTTTTAAGTGAGTCACTGAATATCAAATGAAGTTGCCTACCTTGCTTCTGAAAATAAAGAGCGGATGTGTGACATCTTATCTCTTGCACCTTTTCACATGCAAGGATATTACTTTTTTCCAAGTAAATGATGCGATACTTTTCAAAGTATATATTCTTTCTTAATTAAGAGAAGTAAATATAAAGAAAATGCAATTTTCTAAGGCTATTGACTCATCAGGATATATATAAAATATATTGTATTATTAATTAAAACATAAATATCATGTTTGAATTTTTTATTACTTTTTTTCCTACCTACATCAGAGTTAGACATAACTGCCTGGCTTTTGTCTGTTATCAAGTCTTAATTAGCTAGTCATTTAATACCTCATTGTGACCTTAGATTTTGAATATGACGGACTTACTTGCTTATGTTTGAATTAGTGAGAGCTAATAACAAATTAAGGAAATTATAAAGTTAAACAAAAAAGTAAACTCCACTTTCTCTAATCTTGACCCAAATATTTAACTTTCCAACTTACATTTTTTTCCAGTAAATTCAAAGGAAAACAAACTGCTATTAAATCATACTGCAGACTTCTTGTTCTTGCTAATTAAAGCTTGACGCCAATGCCCTTACAGATTCACGTAAGATACAGTCACAGGACTATTCAAGACAGTAAAGAACAAAAAGTGTATTATTTACAAAGTAGTTATGGTATTAATGTGAAAATTTGGAAAATGAAATATCATTGTCAAAAGCCAGACACATCAAAAATTACAGCTTCCATGTAAATCTTAGATGTCATTTTGCATTATCCAAAAAGCATGGTTAATAATAAAATGGTGTCATCACTGACTATTTAGCAAGAAAAACCTGATGAGGACGTACCACGGATGGAGGAAACCGATTTAAAGTTTCTCATCTTTGCAATTCGGTTGAAAAGACTTGAAAGTAACTATGCACTTGAAATGTCATTATTTTAAATGAAAATAATAAAGAATCACTTAAAAACAAAAATGTTAGTTTCTCCATATACATAAAGTACACATTGTGACACTATGAGTTTTCCTAATCTCGGTAACACTGAATCAATTTTTATTTACATGTAATTTGACTATATTCCTTTCAGCCCCAGAGCCAATTTAAAAGTATATTTAGCTACTTTCAATGGATAAGCACAAAAGAGTTCAATTGCTTGCCAACTTGTATGATTTCTTTAAAAAACTGTATGAAACATAAAAAAGCAGGCATATGGGGATTTATAGCTTGGCTGTGCTTAAATACTTGACATTGAAATAAATCATCTGCATCAATGATGTTGAAAATAAAAATCTATTTTCAGAATAAAGTCTAAATTTCTGAATGAAAAGAAGATACTGTAATTCCAAGAAATCAATTTCCTTTCAAATACAGTGCTTAGCAAGTGGAAAAAATTATATAGCTTGGAAAAGATGTGAATTTTTACAGATATTAATATTAATGTTCATAAAAATATGAATATTACTATTTAAAGTAATATTAACTAAAGTCAGTTAGCCATGAAATGATTATCAATTTTATCTATTCTTTCCACTTTTATATAAAACACCATAAGGCTTCTTTATAGCACTAGCTTACTTGGGTTTGTATAATCATTATCAGGAGAGAACAAAACACAGTTATTTTTAAAACACCCCAGCCTCAAAATTAAAAAATATTAAAAGGTGTGATCAAGGATGATGGTAGAAAATAAATGCAATCTTTTAGTTAGAAATCCTATAAGGGCTTTCCATCCTAGAAAATTTGAGCATGTTGAAATTTTTGCCATGATATGGTCAGTCTATTCAATCAAGTGTGGGTTTGGGACTACTTGCCTGGTATATGCAAATCTAGATAAAATACATTACTGCTATAATCACTTTAATAGTTTGAATAGGTCTGAGCAGGTAGAGCAGGCTTGGGTGGACTCAACCAGCTTGTGTGACAAAAGTACAGTATCTCTTTAAATAACTGTTTAAACCAATCAGTCACTCTACCTATCAACCACACTAATCCCTAGAAATGTTCATATTTTAAATTTCACACACAATAGAAGCCTAAGAGAGTTAAAATTAAAGAACAATAGCCAAATCCAATTCTCTACCTCAGAAGAAGGAGTATTAAAAATGCTTTTACATCTATTTCTGCTTTATTGACTATGCCAAAGCCTTTGACTGTGTGGATCACAATAAACTGTGGAAAATTCTGAAGGAGATGGGAATACCAGACCACCTGACCTGCCTCTTGAGAAACCTATATACAGGTCAGGAAGCAACAGTTAGAACTGGACATGGAACAACAGACTGGTTCCAAAGAGAAAAAGGAGAACGTCAGGCTGTATATTGTTACCCTGCTTATTTAACTTCTATGCAGAGTACACCATGAGAAACGCTGGGCTGGAGGCAGCACAAGCTGGAATCAAGATTGCCGGGAGAAATCTCAATAACCTCAGATATGCAGATGACACCACCCTTATGGCAGATAGTGAAGAAAAACTAAAGAGCCTGTTGATGAAAGTGAAAGAGGAGAGTGAAAAAGTTGGCTTAAAGCTCAACATTCAGAAAACAAAGATCATNGATGATTTGTTGTAGGTTGATTTGCATTTCCCTTTGTGATCTTAAACTCCTTTTGGTTTCCTAATACTTTAAAACAAGAGTCTGATGGAATGAGAGATAGTGTTTAAAAATCTGATTTAAGTTGAGTACTTTGGAGACATTGGACAGTTAGCCTGCGTCTTAAGTTACATTGCCTCTGGAATGCCAGTGTAGAAGACAGAGCAATATGAGCTTGTAATGGCTGTCAGCCCATCTCCAGTTGACACACACTTGCGAGGTATATGGATTGGGTCACTTGAGGTTTCCCATTTCCCATAAAATAATGTTTATCCTGGCCTGATGGCACTCAAAATTGGTTCCTAAGTAATTTTTCCTCTAATCTCTTGTAGTGATCCATAAGCATGTCCCCCAAATTGACAGTGACCTAGAGGCCTTGGCTGTTTAAAATGCTGCTGGTGGGCTGTCATCAAAAGGCCAGTATTTTGGTACAATCCATACTGAAAGCTGGATTTTGTTTTATATGGGTCTTGTTGAATTAGGAAAGTGCTAATTCCACTGCTGAATTTTGATTATATCTCTAAGCAGGAGTTTTCTAAAACTGTGCTAAGAGTTGATCAGAAATTCTCAGTATCCAGGTGTTCAGTCTCCAAACTACCACACATCCTTTGTTCTCTGTTTCCTCAGATTGACATGGGTAGGGAAAATGGTGAAAATGTTTCTCCTTCTGTTACTCACCCCTCTGTGTGCTCCTGGAGGGCTCATGCTTTGAAGTAAATGGAATATTAAAAAAATCTCTTAGAATTTTGATTTCAAACTAAGCTTCCTGAAATGGTCACATGACCAACCTTTTATTTTTAATTTATTTTTAATTGGAGGATAATTGCTTTACAAATGCTGTATTGGTTTCTGCCATAGAACAGTGTGAATCAGTCGTAACCCATACACATGTTCCCTCACTCTTAACCTATACACATGTTCCCTCACATGTTCCCTCACTACACATGTTCCCTCCCTGCACTCCCCATCCCATCCCACCCCACCCCTCTAGGTTATCACAGAGCACAGGGCTGAGCTCCCTGTGTTATATAGCACTTCCCACTAGCTATCTGTTTTACATATGGTGATGTGTATCAAATGACCAAGCTTTAAACTTAGCCCCTACTTTTTTTTTGCCCCCTGAGGTTTCCTCTGTGTATGCTTGTTCATTTGTGTCCAGGGAGACTGGGGAGAGGCCTGCAGCCAGTTCTCTGGTCAGTCAGGACATTAAAACTGAAAGAAAGAAAGAATGGTGGAGTGAAGCTGGCCCTAAAAATATTGATGTTCTGTCACTGTAAAGGTTAACAGGTTCTCTCAAAGGAAGGTCATTTTGGAAGCTTAAGAAACCTTTTTCACTTTAGTTTTTGCTCTTATCTGAAAGCTCATCACAGGTTCTCCCATAATATTTTATCTTGATTCTGATAGGTTTCAGAATGAAGAATGGAATACGGCTTAAAGAGTACAAGGCTCCTGTGACAACACTGCATTTTGAAATAAGCTATAACGATTTGTCTTCATCAGATGTTCCATAGTGATGTTTCACTTCTTTTACTGCATGAAATAAAATTTTGTGATATTGTTTCAAAAAATTCATTTGTAAATTTTAGGTCAAACCATGAATGACTCTAAATGCTTTAAAAAATATCATTTTAATTTTGTTTTCTCTATTGCATATACTCTAAATGTTTTCCTTTGACAAATATAAATATTTCCATTGAAACCTCCATACATTGAAACAACTACATAAACAGAAAATTGGTTATAGTTAAATGACCAGTTTTCTGTAGGATAACTTTATCACAAAGATAATGAAGAAATTAAATAGGCACTCCTTTGAGATGTCTGNAACTAAAAAGCCTGTTGATGAAAGTGAAAGAGGAGAGTGAAAAAGTTGGCTTAAAGCTCAACATTCAGAAAACAAAGATCATAGCATCTGGTCCCATCACTTCATGGGAAATAGATGAGGAAACAGTGGAAGCAGTACCAGACTTTATTTTTCGGGGCTCCAGAATCACTGCAGATGGTGACTGCAGCCATGAAATTAAAAGACGCTTACTCCTTGGAAGAAAAGTTATGACCAACCTAGATAACATGTTGAAAAGCAGAGACATTACTTTGCCAACAAAGGTCAGTCTAGTCAAGGCTATGGTTTTTCCAGTGGTCATGTATGGATGCGAGAGTTGGGACTGTGAAGAAGGCTGAACACCGAAGAATTGATGCTTTTGAACTGTGGTGTTGGAGAAGACTCTTGAGAGTCCCTTGGAGTGCAAGGAGATCCAACCAGTCCATTCTGAAGGAGATCATCCCTGGGATTTCTTTGGAAGGAATGATGCTAAAGCTAAAACTCCAGTACTTTGGCCACCTCATGTGAAGAGTTGACTCATTGGAAAAGACTCTGATGCTAGGAGGGATTGGGGGCAGGAGGAAAAGGGGATGACAGAGGATGAGATGACTGGATGGCATCACTGACTCGATGGACGTGAGTCTAAGTGAACTCCGGGAGTTGGTGATGGACAGGGAGGCCTGGCGTGCTGCGGTTCATGGGGTCGCAAAGAGTCAGACACGACTGAGTGACTGAACTGAGCTTGCTTTAAATAAAAGTAAATTTGTGATTCACTATACATTTTTCAATGCTATGTTGTCAAAGACTGTAAAAGAAATGTAAGAGTACTACTTATTTATGTTTCCTATTATTAAACAGTTCATTATAAATGGAAATCCAAATAAAGACACTGACAGTAAAATAAATTAAGCTTAAAAAATAAAACTTGTCTAATAACATAAAATAAGTCAGATTCTGAGACTTGCTATAAATCATAATTTGAAGATTTTAGTATCAAAGCTTGCCTTAAGTTAGTTACACCAAAATTTCCAAACTGAAAAAATGAACTTGAACAAGAATTAAGAAGGACCAAAATTTACATGCTGTTTCACTGACTAATCAATCTAGGAGTAAAAAATACTCTTGCTAGTTATGACATTTATCCTAGAAATGTTTTATAGCCTGAAAAACACCAAAGTTACATCAGAATATTATTTCAGTAATAATTGGTATTAAGTTAAAAAAAAAAAAAGCAGCACAGGAAAGACAACTTACAAAATACTAAGTACTCATACCACACTGAAAAAGTGTTCCATCCTAGAAGAGGAAAAACTGTATGGCTTGGTGATAGGTGTTTAAGTTACCAGAATTTAAAAAATGAAAGAAACAGTCCCCAAATCTGAAACTGTTACTCTGATTTTGCATTTCAATGCTTACTCTTTCTCTAGTCATGTCTAGAACTCTACCATTTCAATATTATCTGCTTTTCCCACACTCTTAGATTACTACTGTGTGCTTAGCACAGAACTAGGAGGCATCTTTAGTCTCAATTGGGTAATCATTCTTTATCAGGCCAGCAAAAGATAAAATTTTAACCTAACAGAACCTGTAGTCGGCAGGCTGGATTTTATAAACCATTTGCTGTACCCACCAATTTTTTTTTTTAGTTTCTCAGTCATGTCTGACTCTTTGTGACCCCATGTACTACAGCCCACCAGGCTCCTCTGTCCATGGAATTCTCCAGGCAAGAATACTGGAATGGATGGCATTCCCTTCTTCAGGGGTTCTTCCCAATCCAGGGATCAAACCCAAGTCCCCACACTGCAGGCGGATTCTTGATGTCTGAGCCACCAGGGAATTTGTATCCACCAGAGAGAGATAATGAATTCAGTATCCACTTTAGCAGTCAATGTGAGTAGGTACTTGATTCAGAGGTACCGAGTACCAAATCCCAGAACAGAGTCAGGCCTAAGCTGAAGGGAGAACTGGAATTCACTTGTGGATCTCATTCTTACTATGTGACCTGGAAGAAAGTACTTAGTTTCACTAAGTTTCAGTTTTCCCATCTACAAAATTGGGAGCAATAATATCTACATTAACAGCATGACAAAGAAAAAAAAAAGAAATAAAATTATAAAACACCTACAGAAAGTAATATTATGAAGCACCTAGCATGAGTGCTAAAAACATTCTGGTGTTAAATGCTGACAAAAGTGCATACACTCAGATAGTTTATCTCTCTATTTTAAAAAAGAAAAAAGACACAGTAGAGTTTAATAAGCCTCTTCCGGGAGCAGGACGAGTGAGATGAAGTGGAAAGGGAGGGCCAGCTAACCCTGTAATTTAATGTCCTTACATTCTAAAGAGAAGTACCAGCAAATTTGGTTCAACTCAGTGTTAGAGGACAGGAAAAAGAAGAGACATTCTTCCCACTGTCACCAAATTACATCTCAGCGAGAGTCACACAAAGTTACAGTCAGTGCTAAAACGCAGAAAGTTCTTGAACATTTTAAAAATTGCTGTCATATATAAATTTGATGACAAAACGAGTCCTAAACTTGAGGAGCTTCCCTCATAGCTCAGTGGTAAAGAACCAGCCTGCCAATACAGGAGACATGGATTCAATCTCTGTTCCAGGAAGACCCTACCTGCCGTTGCTCAACTAAGCCCATGCGTCACAAGCCTGGGAACCACAAGAGAAGCGACTGCAGTGAGAGGCCCACAGCCCACAGCCCAGTGAGAGGCCCACAGCCCACAGCCCAGTGAGAGGCCCACAGCCCACAGCCCACAGCCCCAGTGAGAGGCCCACAGCCCCAGTCAGAGGCCCACAGCCCACAGCCCATCATTGTGCTCTCCACACTAGAGAAAAGCCCGCACAGCAATGAAGACCCAGCACAGCCAAAAATAAACAAATTAGTTTTAAAAATAAGTCCTCTGTCCCGCTGGCGTTCCTTCTCAGGCGGACGATGACTGTCCAGAACCCCCAGACACGGGGATGATCCAGAGAGACGTTGTGGGGTGAGAGGTGGGAGGGGGATTCAGGATTGGGAGCTCGTGTACACCTGTGGTGGATTCATGTCGATGTATGGCAAAGCCAATAGAGTATTGTAAAGTAAAATAAAGTAAAAATAAAAAAATAACAAATTAAATTTAAAAAAATGTAAAAAAAAAAATAAAAATAAGTCCTAAACTTGAACTGGCTGGGGCTTCCTGGTCATTCTTGCATTGAACATAAATACTGATGACTTATATACAAGTTTCATTATGCAGTAAGGTCCCAAATCGTCCTGGTGATGTGATATAATGTATGACATACAGCAGTAGCTTCTAAAAATACACAGTAATCAGAATTCCTACATATATGTAGCCCAAGAATTTCAGAGAAGAAAATCTGACCAGTGGAAATAACCACATTACTTACAACATGGAGTTCTTGGAGAAGCGAGAGATAATACATATATATATAAAGCTTTAAACTATGCCTTGCACAAAGTGAGTACCCAATAAATGCTGTGTTCTACAAGTGCCTAGAAAAATACTTTGACCGTTGACATGGAAAGGGAACAGGTAAATGGGTAGTCCGCTATAAACCATATTGTACTTTAGAATTTTTTTTTTTTAATCTGTTTCCCTCCTCCTATACTCAGATGTATTTCTCCTATGAGGCCTCAGAAACAATGTTAGCACAAGTCATAAAGGCAGGTAGAAATCCCAGGTGAGCCAACAAACATTTGAAACTGACAGTGTGGTAAGACCTGAAGTTCTTAATACAATAAAGATTATTTAGAAAAAAATCAACTCTGAATGACTGGAGAATAGACTAGAAGAACGCTTTTAGAAATTAATGTACAAACTAATGGGCCAGAGTTTTTGTTAAAATGCAGATTGTGAATTAATGTGGCAGGGCCAGACGTTTTGTATTCAAGATCTCTGGTAATCAAAACTCTACTTGTCTAGAAACCCAAAGAGAGTAAGAAGGCCCTTAGCAGTGGTCCTCAAAGTGTACAAGCAACATCAGAATCTCTTGGAAAATTATTAGAAATGCAAATCTTAAAGAATATAAGGAGACTGTTCTCTAAATTATCTGTTTACATACAGACAGATCAATTTCTCTGAGAATTGTCACCCAATTGTTGAGTTGGGTCTGACTCTCTGTGGCACCATGGACTGCAGCATGCCAGGCTTCCCTGTCCTTCACTATCTCCCTGAGTTTGCTCAGACTCACGTCCATTGAGTCAGTGATGCCATCCAACCATCTCATCCTCTGTCATCCCCTTCTCCTACCCTCAATCTTTCCCAAGATCAGGGTCTTTTCCAATGAATCGGCTCTTTACATCAAGTGGCCAAAGTATTGGACCTTCAGCATCAGTCCTTCCAATGAATATTCAGGGTTGATTTCCTTTAGGATAGGCTAGTGTGATCCTCTTGATGTCCAAGGGACTCTCAAGAGTCTTCTTCAACACCACAATTCAAAATCATCAATTCTTCGGTGCTCAGCTTTCTTCATGGTCAAACTTTCACAACCATACATGGCTACAGGTAAAACCATAGCTTTGACTAGACAGATCTTTGTCAGTAAGGTGATGTGTCTGCTTTTGAATATGCTGTTTAGGTTTGTGATAGCTTTCCTTCCAAGAAGTGTTTTTTAATTTCATGGCTGCAGTCACTGTCTTCAGTGATTTTGGAGCCCAAGAAAATAAAATCTGTCAGTGTTTCCACTTTTCCTCCCTTCTATTTGCCATGAAGTGTTGGCCACCTGACGCGAAGAGCTGATTCATTTGAAAAGACTCTGATGCTGGGAAAGATTGAGGGCAGGAGGAGAAGGGGACGACAGAGGATGAGATGGTTGGATAGCATCACTGACTCAATGGACATGGGTTTGGGTGGACTCCAGGAGCTGGTGACGGACAGGGAGGCCTGGCATGCTGCAGTTCATAGCGTTGCAAAGAGTTGGACATGACTGAGCAACTGAACTGAACTGATGGGACCGGATGCCATGATCTTCGTTTTTTTTGAATGTTGAGTTTTAAGTCAGCTTTTTCATTCTCCTCTTTCACCCTCATCAAGAGGCTCTTTAGTTCTTCCTCACTTCCGCCACTAAGGTGGTATTATCTGCATATCTGACGTTATGGATATTTCTCCCTGCAATCTTGATTCCTGCTTGTGATTCATCCAGCCTGGCATTTTGCATGGTGTACTCTGCATATAAGTTAAACAAGCAGGGTGATAATATATAGCCTTATTGTACTCCCTTCCGAATTTTGAACCAGTCCATTGTTCCATGTCTGGTTCTAACTATTGCTTTATGACCACATACAGGTTTCTCAGGAGACAAGTAAGGTGGAAAAGTAGAATACTAGAACATGTTAACTAAATAAAACAATTTCTCTCTGCAAACAATTTTCAAAACTAAAACCCCTGCAATTATACTTAAAATGTAGGCTTTTTAAATGATAAAGCCTGCTCTTGGTATTAATAATATATAGGCAAAGTATTGAAATGTGTAGAATCCTCACTGAACCATGTACCAACTTCTTGCAAAATAGATCAGTTCCATTCTACCTAGGTACTAGAGATTAGACTTTGTAAAGAAACCAAACTAAGTTTTTAATTTCCTTCTGTTGAGAATATAACCAACTACATCATGGTTTAGGCAACTTCTCCAGAGTCATGTTTATATACTGCCTGACTCATATGTAAATATATGTCAACATTTTGATTTATAGCTATAGATCATCTGCTTGCATACACACAGATGCCCAAATCATTATATTAACAGTTTGAAACACAATACTGTCAAAACACAAAAAAATATAAAGATAAAATACAAATACAGAATGTCACACACAGAGAAGAGATTTCAGTTTTCTGAATGTGAAGCCAGATGATTACTAAATAGGCTTTGCATAAAATAAGATTTTTTTTTTAATGTTGCATTCACAATTCCCACTCAATGTTTTTTTTTTTTTTTCCAACTTCAATCAAGGTCACATCTCAGTCAGTATCTGTCCTTAATCTAGTTTTGAAGGATTAAATTACAAACAGATTGTAAAGTACCATACTTGCTTCAGTAGTGGGTGTGGGCCCCTCTGATTTTGGCTAGAACCATACACACACATACATAACAGCAACAATAGTGCTGTCCAGAGACAATTGATGGTCACAGCAGGGGAAGGGATGGAGGGTAGAGTGCCTCAGGCATCTACTAAGTAGAGATCATGCAACTACTATGATGCCAAAAACAGTTCCCTGGACAAAGAAGTACCTGGCCCAAGAGGCCAATAATGCCAAAGTTAAGAAATTGTGATGTAAACTGTGGAGGCTGCAAAAATACAGAATGAACGCATCTCGTGCATCATCATTACATTCCTAGCACAGTATCAAGCACATTTAATAAATATTTACTGATTATGAAAGAAACCACTTCTGTGCAAATGAGCTCTTAAGAGAGATGAAAAAAATGAGAAAAGGACTATTACATATATAATACCTAAAATCACAAAGCAGAATCACAGTCATTGTCAAAACTAAAAGGAACTAAAGATCATTCAGACCAATTTCTCTTTTTCAGAAAAATTTTTCTCCAGGCAAAAGATGCTGTCTAATGTAATGTGTTGGCAAGTGTTGAGAAGAGATAGTTTTCTGAATAAAAACAAAATACATTTACAAATTAAAATGTCAGTTTTCACTTCTAAAATGTCAATGTCACCTACTTTTCTCAGATTAATAAAATATTTCCTTCATAAAAGTTAAACCAATGTAACATAAAGCATGTAGGATAGTCGCTCAGTCATATCCGACTCTGCGACCCCACGGACTGTCGCCCACCAGGCTCCTCTGTCTACGGAATTCTCCAGGCAAGAATATTCTCCAGGGGATCTTCCCAACCCAGGGACTGAACCCAGGTCTCCCACATTGCAGGCAGATTCTTTACTGTCTGAGTTACCAGGGGAGCCCAAACATAAGTCATAATACGTGATATTTCAAAGCAGGAAATAAAATAAAGGTAATTATTTTTCAAAAAAAAAACAAATCACAGACCTCCCTGGTCTACAAGATTTATACTTCTGAGAAGTCAGGTCTTTAAAATGTCATGAGAAATTCTGAACTGGCTTACGGTTTTGAAACACAGGAACTGACAGTCACAAGGCCAAACATACCCTTAATAATCGATTCAGCTGCGTACAGATCTCGTTTGTAGGTCACCTAGAGGACAGATAAACTTCATTAGATTTAACAGAGTAGAAAGGAATGTTAAAGCAATAAAATAATGCCCCCAAGGAAATTCTTGATTTTGGAGAAACCATAAACACACAACACTGACAAGATTTAAATTATAACAACATCAGTTTATTCAGAAAAAATATATTTTTTTCTTCTACAAATGCTTGAAGATCTGTTTTTAAATCTTAAAGTAAATTCAGATGTGTGGCAGTTGTTACCAAAGTCTTATTAATATAAGTATCATATCAAAGAAAATGTGGTAGCATTTACATACAAGTATTAGAATTATTGTTTAATACTAAGGTTTTTTGTGGGAGGAAATAAGGAAAAGAATATATTTGAAAAATTACCAAATTGCATGTTCAGTTGAAATGAGATGATTCTCAAAGACTATTTCACAGTGAGGGTCTTCTGAATTGAGTTTATCTGTGTACCCTCAGATAAAGCTTACCTTTTTAATATTTTTACTAATACATGACTGACAGAGACAGCATGGAGGCTACCATCATGAATGTAAGAAAACTCATGATCTTTGCTTAAGAACATACAGCCTCTTTGCAATTATAACCTATTCCTTGTATATAACCTGCCATGGTCCTACAGCAGATAGTTCTCAGACCACATGTAGTGAGCCCAGGTACAGAACATGTAAGATGCATTGCACGGTAGAACTGTTTTTCCTTCATCTCAGAACTGAAGAACAGAGTAAATAATTAAATGTATTAGTAAGTACTCGAAGGTCTTAGGAGCTTATCATTCAAGTGCTCAGATGATATGATGCCAGTGTCTCAAAACCCACTTTGAGAAATAATTAATACCTTTTCATATCAATAATTTGGACAATTTTTCTCCAGATTATCTCTGAACTAAACTTGTGCAAAAACTGTTCAGCTGAGTGGTTCACGGCACTTTTACCCAAATAGGTTTCCCTGTTATGCCTAGATCCCGGCAGGTAAACCACCCTGGCTCAAAATCTTTATCTTACAACTCAGAACTAATGTAATAGCTGACTTGTATGACAAATGGAAAGTTCCTCAAGCAGTCAACCAATCTATTAAAATCAAGTATGACATCGTTAAATTATCTCTAAAACAAGCAATGCCAAGCAGAACCAGTACTATAGTTGCTGATCTAAAATATAGCTCTATTATCTGGGGGGAAAAAAAGTAGTGAACAGACACTTAAAGCTTCAGACTATGCATTTTACCAAATCAAAGACTGCATTGATCTCATTCACTCATTCAATAAATATATCTCAAATAATGGCACATCATAGGTCCTGTTCTAACAGCTGCAATAGAGCAATGAACACAGTGAGCAAAACTCAACTTGCAAAAACAACATTTTTAGGGATACACTTTTCTTAGAAGAAGTGAATAAAGTATATTTGTTTCCATGAAAGCCCAAAGTTAACTAGACAGCTGAAATCAGCACTCAATATTTGCAATTTAGATGAGAAAAGGCTTTTATTTCCTTTAACTGTCTGCTATGTAAGGTAAACTCAAAACAGTAATTAATGGAAAGATGCCTAATTACTATAGCTGATTTTTCATTCCTTCCTGCTTTCTTTGAGGAATATAACTGCATTCCAAATTTAAACAGAATAATTGTGAAAGTGCTTTATTCTTTTTTTCAAATAAATCTATCTTAACAATGGGGTTTTTTAAATAAAGAAAACTTGGTCTCAAATACTAAAATGACTTTTCTAGCATACTTGCAAAACAACGCTTATGCATTGAAATCATTCTTAAGAATGAAATATATGTATTACAACCCAAAGGTCCTTGGGTACTACACTAATATTCAAAAAGAAACTGTATGAAGAAAGACAGCCAAAATTCTTTTTTTTTTTTTTTTTTTTGGCTGCACCACAACGCTTGCAGCATCTTAGTTCCTCAATCAGGGATTGAACCTGCACCCTCAGCAGTGAAAGTGGTGTGGGGTCCTGACCACAAGACTGACAACAAAAGGACACAGACATAGACAATGGACTTTTGGCCTCAGAGGGAGTAGGAGAGGGCGGGATGATCTGGGAGAATGGCACTGAAGCAAATATACTATTATGTAAGAAACGAATCACCAGTCTATGTTTGATACAGGATGCAGGATGCTTGGGGCTGGTGTACGGGGATGATCCAGAGAGACGTTGTGGGGTGGGAGGTGGGAGGGGGATTCGGGATTGGGAGCTTGTGTGCACCTGTGGTGGATTCATGTCGATGTATGGCAAACCCAATAGAGTATTGTCTGTCTCTTATACACATCTATTTTCTGGTTTCTCAAAGGAGTATCAAGGTATTGTTCCCGGAAAACAGAGGACTAGATTGCATGCGTGCGTGCTAAGTCCCTTTAGTCGGGTCCAACTCTTTACAACCCATGGACTGTAGCCCACCAGGCTCCTCTGTCCATAGGATTCTCCAGCCAAGAATACTAGAGTGGTTTACCTTGCCCTCCTCCAGGGGATCTTCCCGACTCAGGGATTGAACCTGCATCTCTCATATTTCCTTTAGTGGCAGGCAGGTTGTCAACCACTAGCCATCTGCGAAGCCTGAGGACTAGGTTGAAAGTGAGTGCAAGTCATGTCCTGTCCAATCGCTCAGTTGTGTCCAAGACTTTTGCAACTTCATGGACTATAGCCCACCAGGCTCCTTTATCCATGGAATTCTCCAGGCAAGAATACTGGATGCTGCTGCTAAGTCACTTCAGTCGTGTCCAACTCTGTGTGACCCATAGACAGCAGCCCACCAGGATCCCCCATCCCTGGGATTCTCCAGGCAAGAGCACTGGAGTGGGTTGCCATTTCCTTCTCCAATGCATGAAAGTGAAAAGTGAAAGTGAAGTTGCTCAGTCATGTCTGACTCTTAGTGATCCCATGGACTGCAGCCTGCTGGGCTTCTCTGTCCATGGAAATCTCCGGGCAAGAATATTGGAGTGGGTTTGCCATTTCCTTTTACGGAGGAACTAGCTTCAGTTCAGCTCAGTTCAGTGGTTCAGTTGTATCTGACTTATTGCAACCCCATGAATCGCAGCACGCCAGGCCTCCCTGTCCATTGCCAACTCCCAGAGTTCACTCAGACTCACTTCCATCGAGTTCGTGATGCCATCCAGCTATCTCATCCTCTGTTGTCCCCTTCTGTTTCTGCCCCCAATCCCTCCCAGCATCAGAGTCTTTTCCAATGAGTCAACTCTTTGCATGAGGTGGCCAAAGTATTGGAGTTTCAGCTTCAACATCAGTCCTTCCAATGAACACTCAGGACTGATCTCCTTTAGGATGGACTGGTTGGATCTCCTTGCAGTCCAAGATACTCTCAAGAGTCTTCTCCAACACCACAGTTCAAAAGCATCAATTCTTCAGCACTCAGCTTTCTTCACAGTCCAACTCTCACATCCATACATGACCACTGGAAAAACCATAGCCTTGAC